>JAIUCV010000041.1:2402442-2498841 GCA_026724425.1 Erythrophleum ivorense
TAATAAAAAATAATATTATCTTTCAAGATAATTTAATATATTTTTATTTTAAGTGAAATTTGTATATATTTTTATAATAAAGAAAGAATTGTGTAAATGACATAGTAATTATTCTTTTTTTTTTTTTTGAAACACTTTACACGTTACAAGACCCGGCTTAAATTTGTCACTATGGAAGCAGATAGGGTTCGATTGCCAACTGCAAGGTTTATAGAAGACCAGTGCTTTGGGTTAGGGTGATGTTGGTTCTCATCACCATTCCATTCAACGAAACAAAGACGCAAATGCATTATTCTTCTACAATTGAAACAGAGCACGCGAAAGAAAGAGGTCGGTGGCATGGTGTTGACTATGAAAGCGTATTTGAAAAAGCTACAAAATATCTGAACTAGTCTACTTGACGAGAGCCAACCAGGAAAGCCCCCTTCAGTTTCCTATTCCAAAGTTAAAAATAAAGAAAAAAGATAAAAACTCTAATTTTAGAAATGTGAAAATTATGTCATAATTTTATTTAAACTAGGTCATCATTAGTATGTATTAGTATCACATTTTGGATTCTAAAATTTAGTTTTTAAACAAAATTAGATTAAAACTGAAACTACGAGTAAATTTAGAGGGTTGACATAGACACGGATCCAGTTAGGGTAAGAGAGAGGGGAATACACCTTTCTTTATGGGCCCATTTCTTTCTTTCTATTTCTCTCTTAAAATGTTTCTTTAGTTATTATAGAAGATTAAGGTTGGATAGACATATCCAATTTGTATGGATACAACCTGTGATTTTATATAAAATAAAATTTTAATTATATTTCTATTAGCGAAAATTCGGTATCCTTTTCGAGTTGTGAACATGTGATAACTAATTTCACGTCAATTAGATTGTTTATAATTATAATAAAACTCCTCATTGTGAGATGGTGAAAAAGATTGCACAAGGAGATAAATTCCTGTTGCTTCGTTTCGTAAACATTCCCACCTCTGAAGATTTTATAATATGATTTTCTTAATTATGTGATTTCAGTAAAATTTAAGGAAGATATGTGTAATTTATTTTAAAAATTAATAATATTTTTTAGAATAATATAGTCATCTTTTGAATTTAAAAAAATTTGTATATATGATAAGTTCCTAATTTATCACATTTTTTAGTTATTTTAAGAGAATTATTATATAAATATTGAATTTATTTTATTTTTTATATATAAATTTATTAAATTTTAGTTCAATTAATATTTGATAAGTAATAGTTTTCATCTCTTTAGTTTTGAGTTGATTTTTGTTTTTTTGAGTATAAGTTGTATTTTGGTATTTTTTATTTATGTTTTTATATCATTAAATTGTTTAATCTTTGTTAATAGATTATATATAATAATTAAATAAATTTTGATATTTTTGTAGAGGTAAAATTATAAAGAAACAAAGACTTAAATGTTTGAACTGTACTACAACAAAGACTAAAAATGATTGCTGAAAAAGACTAAAAATTATTGCTAAAAGCATAGACTAATGCTAAAAATAGAGCCAGCACCGGAACGCCTAAAGTTTAAAAAGTGATATATGAAAACCAATATGCTCTTGCACCGCGATTGAGAATTTCAAGTTGTAATGCCGCATTGAAGTGTCAGAAACACGACATTCTTTTATACCCTTATGCTATGTTGATTTTTCTTGTATTATGAGTTAAACTTGTTGATTTAGAATTAATATGTAGTTGGTTGTAATTATTTTTTTTTGTTTGCAATTAATGACATGATTTATTTATTTAATCTTTATTTTTTATGCTTCTAAATATATAAAAATCATTAAATAATTTAGGGTAACCTAAATAAATTAAAAAAAAAAAGATTTTGAGATTAAACCATAAATTAGATAGTGTAAGTTTATGAAATTTGTAATATTAAATAAATTGATTCATTCATAGCATATAAATATATCTATTGGCCCTGTGTAATTATATTAGAACTCATTTTTAATCATGTCTCTAAATCAATTGCATAAGAGATAATTACTTGGTCTAAAGGAAGTGCTTATAGATAAATAGAAAAATACTTGTAGGTAAATTATAGTATTATGCTACCAAAAATCATTATCAAGAGTAAGATAGAAAGAGATTAATTGGTTCCAATGAAATGTTAGTAGAAATTATAATCCTCAACATTTATTTTTCAATTTAGTTTAGAATTCTGTTTCACTTTTTTGTGTTATTTTTATATCTTTAATATAATATAATTTCTACCTTTATTTATTTTTGGTTTGATTTATATTAGAAAATAAATTTTATTAGTTATCAACTATTTTAGTGAAAGATCTTTATGAGAATAATATTCTACTCCTTATTATATTATTTGTATGATACTTATATATATGGGTATGCTTTTATAATATAACAATATATTTTTATAATAAAGGTGGTATAATTTGAATAGAGATTTTTTTTTTGGGTACAAAGCCAAAAACACTTGACATGTCAGAATAGCTGTTTAATTATTACCTTTTTTATTTGATATAAAATTGTGATGTTACTTAACTGCAAATTGTATACTATTAAAAGCAACTGAAATGTCAACAAACTTTAGCAAGCATCTGTTGTGAAAGAACAAGCAAAAAATATTTTATAATTTAAAAACTGAATTTCCTTTCTACAAAATTACCAAATCCTAAAAACACACGTAGAAAGAATTCAAAAAAGTACTGCTGCTAATACTTCCGTTACTCTGTATCAAGCGTCATAGCCATAGTTACCTTTATTTTTCTATCTCCTTGAAGTTAGTCAAAGGAACACTCATCAAAACCTGTGACTTCTAATTAGAAATGCGAGCGCTGGGATGTTTACTTGCTTCCAAAATCTAAATATTCCATGTCACATAATTTATAAGAAAGCTTAGACACTCTGCGTTGAGCTTACAGTAGAAGAAGATTCTACATTTCTCTTTTCTTTTCTTTTTTTCGCCAACGAAGATTCTATTGCTGATCTTGACAGAAAAGGCATAACCTTCAGGTAGAATTGATTGTTGGCAGTCTCTAGAAAAATTTAACTGATAGAAGCCCAGATGTAGGTTCATAAAATCTAACGATCAACATATTTTCAAACAACTATAACTTGTGATCTGAGAAAAGTTTTTACTATTATTATTTATTTACGAAAAGCTCTTTTTGAGCCCGTTAATGTAGTAACCCAAGTTTACTCAATTGAGGTTGTTTCGATGCTTAAAATCCTTTGAGTTTACATGTTTCATAACTATTTTAGTTACTTTTCTATTTTGTGGCATTTCTTTTTATTCCCTCTTAATTGGAATTGATTTTCTTATTTATTAGAGGTCACTATTACCTCTTATAACTATCTGTAATGTTATTTCAATCATTCATAAATAAAAGAAATTATACTCAAATCTTGTGTTTTTTTTGCTTTTTACGATCGTACAAATGTGTTCTACCATTTTTATGCTTGCTACGGTAGGCCAACTTATTGGCAACTTTGTGGAATTGTTAAGGTTTTCTTCATTTGGGAGGGGCCAACAAGGCAAAAGTGAAATCTCCCCATTAATTGTAAATTAGGTTCATTATCTTGCAATAGAAGGATGGAGACTCCATCTATTATAGTTCTAATTAAATTATACAGAACACTAATATTAGGAATGAAGCTACCATCATCCTCAGTAAAGGTGACATCACAATGACACTGTAGGTAACACATAAGCCGCCCTCTTCAGAAATCACTTTAGCGAGAAATTGCGTAGGGAGAGCATTTAATACTTTAGGTAGTGTTTGGTTCAATTAAAGGAAGAGGAGGGGAGAGGAGAGACTTTAATAGATGAGATGAGTTTTAATAATATTTTATTTGATTGATTTGGAGGGGGGGAGGAGAGATAAATTAAATAGACAATTATATCTTTATAATATTAGAATTAATTTTTTTTATTTTTAAGATATTTTTATAAAAAAAGGACTTTTTCTTGCTTTTTATTATAAAAAATAATTTTTTTATTTCTATTCAAAAAATATTTTTTATTTTTATAAAAAATTATCTTAAACTCCATTAAAAAAATAAGATCTATATTATATTTTAAATAAAAGCAAAAGTGAGAGTAATTTGATCAAATAAAACTAAAAAATTTTTCTCTCTTCCAAAATATTCCACTTTTGGAGGGGAGAGATATAAGAAGAGGGGAGGGGGTATTTTGCCTCCCCTCTCCACTAATTTTTTTATACCAAACAAGGGGAGCCCCTCTCCTCCCCTCCAAAACCCTCCAACCAAACTATGCCTTAATAAGTTATATGAACCAGCAATACAATATTGTTTAGTGAAAAAACAATAATTATTATATATTATTAAATACAAAATAATATTTTATTTATTTTAATGGATTTATTATTATGATTGTACTTATTAATTTTATAAAAAACAAAGTAATTCTTTGAATACTTATTAATTTTAAAATAAATTAATACTTTAAACAATTTTTTAATAAAGTATTATTTATATTTAATAAACATTATATTATTACTAAAGAACATAATATACTCGAGTATCATGCTACGTTCACACAAACCAGCAAATTATTGTTTCTCTGTTTGGACCCAGCATACCTACCAACTCAGGTCACTACTTGACTACCAATTGGTAGGCATAATCTAAAGAATTCATGAACGTTTTTCAAGAAATAATAATAAATTAAATAAAAAAATGAGTGAGAATTTGATTGGTCAAATGGAAAGTGGAAAAAACCAGAAACAAGTTTTTTCATAATATTTAAAAAAGTAAAAGAGAGGAAGAAATAATGTAAGATAATGAAGACACGTTGAATTCAAAAGAAAGAAATAAAAGACTCGCATGACTGCGTTGACATGTAAAATCTCTAAAGTGCCCTTAAGACCACTTCGCAAACCAATAATTGTATAAATTTGGGACGTAAAAAGAAACTCAGGAGATATTAAAAAAAAAAACAGAGGGAGGGGGGGCATGTAATTTTGGCTCTTTTTTGGATATAAACATGTTTTCTTCTTTTGTAACTAAGTTTTCATTAGTCCTTATTGCAATTTCTCAATTAATCGATTAATTAATTATAATGGAATAAATAAATTAGTTGGTTAATTCCAAAAATAAATTAATTTTGGAGGAATTGCCTAGTTAATGATAACGTCTAATTTAAACGGCACAAGATATTGCAGTGAATAACAAAAAAATAGAGGGTCTATTGAAAAAAAATCAATTGATTGATGGGGTGAGGGGATTGGGGGCAGGAAATTGCTTTCAAGTATGAAATGCAAATATGCCAAACAGAGCTTTCTAATATGCCTTTTTTTTTTCAATGCAGTTTTTTAATATGTTTCTTCATGAGATTACAGACAAGTAAATCTACTAACATGTGCATATATAATGATTGGCATTTGAGATACTAACCTTTTTCATGGTGAGTTTGTTTCCATATAGTTAGACTAGTGCTTTGAAAGTTTGATATAATATATTATTATTTCTGTATTTGTCATCCTATTAATATGACTATATTAATTATTTTGGTATTAATATATAATGTGTTAGCCCACTCTGCTATTGTCTGTTTTTCCCTCTTATGTGACAATATAGTTTGTTGGTCCAAAATAAAAAATTAACCTTGTGAAGAAAAAATGTTTACAAAATATAAAAATAAAAATAATAACAAGTACGAAAGAGGAAAATGATAGACACGATTCCCATCACCATTCATTTTGACATTTTGTGGAAGAAAACATGTAAATGCAATATTCTTTCACACGTGAAACAGAGCAAGAGAAAAAAAAAGAAAAAGAACTGGCTGTAGACAAAATGGCCGTACTTGCGAGACTCAGTCAGGAAAGCACCACCGCATTCTAATTCTCTACACGTTGCTTTTTGCATCTGGTTGTGCATCTTGGTGAAACGCACCATTTTAGTGTTTAAATGTTCACGGTTGAATACATCCAACAGATCAAAATGTATCATGCCAGCTCACTTATGAAAATGCGTTCTAGCTATCTTATGCAAGAGATCTAGTTCGTCCATTTGAAGCCTCCCAAATGTTTTGTTTGTTAGAATAATTTTAAATAATTATATGGATTGACAGTAATTAATTAGTTAAAATAAGTAATTATAAATTAAGTATTTTGTGTTTTGTATTAAATATTGAGTCTGGAACAAATTGGGCCTATGTTAGTGGTGTGTAGCCCATGATAAGTAGGGTTACATGCTAGCTTATTGGGCAAAGGTCCCAACTAATAGTCCTTTTGTAATCAGCAGTTCTCCATCACAAGGATGGTTTTATGGAAAAAGAGAGCTAAAATATTATTGTTATTATTATTATTATTAATTTTTTATGATTATTTTTTTGACATAATCAGTTTTAAACACACGATCCTTTTGAGAGAAGATTTTTTTTTTCAAACTACGCTCAATTAACTCTATCTTCAAAAATTTCTCAATAGTTCTCTTTGTGTAAACAAAGGAGCCAAGTCAGTTGTAATTCTCTGCTCATCAATGACTTTTGTTGATTCAGGTACGCTTCAATTACTTAATTATGATCTTAAATCCATTGTTATATTTTTGATAAATTATATTGATAGCATATGGTATTAGAGCATTGCTATTGATATGGTATTCTGATTGTTTAATCATATGGTTTAAATTTTTTGAAATTGTATAAAAAACCCCAAATTTTGGTTTATAAATCCTAACAATTGGGTTTTTTCAATTCTATTACAATTGAGTGAAATTGATCTAGATTTATGTTAAATGAATGTTCCAAGATGCATATTATATAGATAATTAACATCAATGCGTGATTTAAGTCCTTGAATTTTGAGATTGAAAACTTGTTTCTTCGTCAATGTTGCATTCTTTAATTTGTGTTCTCCGGACTTGATTTCTTCCAATTGATATGTGCTTATCGTTGTAGTTGATGTTTGGATTACTATTATAAAGATTAATTGCATTAAACATGTCTGAAAGCATTAGATCGAAAACCTTCTAGCAATAAAACTTGAAATTTGGTCTTAATGTTATTGTGTTTATTGCTTTAATTGATACTTGAATTCATGCATCTGGTTACCCATTGAATGATTTAAGCAATTTATTGTGCGAATCATGCATTTGTGTTGACGTTTCTAAAAAGGGAAATAATTATAATTTTAAACTCGTGTTTCATGGTTTCTAGCCCTAAATACCCGAATTGATGATTGAATCTTATTCATGGGATGTCATGTAATGTTGATTTAGTTTAAAATCGCATCAAAACTAGGTTTCTAGAGCTCAGCCGCTACAACCATGGCGTGAACATCCACCATTATTGAAGGCTTCACTGGAAAGGTTGAAGATGACCTCTCCAACGAGGCCCACTCGCGTGCCCCCATGCGCGTAGGGCACGTGAGTGACACACGCTGGGCCTTCTGGCCCAGCGTTTCTTCCATTCTCCTTAAAATTATTTTTTTATGTCTATTTGTCATTTTTCCATAATTTTTGGAAGTGTTTAAGTATTTATTTTAAATTATGGAAAAATTAGATAGTGAAAAATTTTGATGAATCTTGTGAATTTTGACCTGAAGATTTTTGTGCAAGTTTCTTATAACAAGAATTATTTTGGTGACAAGTCACTCTTTCTAATTGTGAATAGAGCCAATAAAAATAAATTAGAAAAATCACAAAAGTCCTTATTTTTTGCATGAAAAATATACATATATATATTATTATTGATGGACCATCTAAACATTCAGAAATATATTATATTGATGTTAAACATACCCTAACAGTGTGATATCATTAATGTACTTTTAGGATTTGTACTCTAGGTAGGTAAGCAGCATATTTTTCTAATGTTTTTTCATTGTTTCTTGTACCCTAATGGTATAGTTACACTGAATGCATTTTGTGAGGACTTTATTGTAATTGAAATTGGTGTGGTATATGTAATTAACCATGGTACCATTATTTGAAGATAGTTGCATAACTGATTCTGATTGGGAATTCTATTTATAATTATGTTGTGCACACATAATTACTATTTCCCAATTTTATTTTTTTCAGTTTCTATTTTTCAGCAACTATCTACTGTAAGGACTCTTAATGGTACAAATTTTCAAGATTAGAAGGAGTCCTTAGACATATACCTCATGATTTTTAAAAATGATGTGGCTCTTAAAGAGTTTAAGCTGGTTGATCTTACTTCTGAGTCCGATGTTGCTACTAAGAAGTACCATAAGCAAGGGAATGAGTCAAACTAGATATGTCTAGCTGTAATCAAGTACACAATTCAAAAATCTATCAAAGAGAGCATTCTTGACAAAGATACAGCTACTGAGTATATGAAGGCTGTGGGGGACAAATTCAAAAAGCTAGATAAGACTCAAAAAGCTTATTACTTATCACTACTTGATAACACTCGCTATGATGGAATATCAAGTGTTAGAGAACACATTATGAAATTGGTGAACTATTATAACAAGTTGAAGTCTTATGGAGTTGATCTAGTGAGAGTACCTTGATCTATTGTGTCCTTCAATCCTTGCCAGCAGAATATGGGTTTCTACGAGCTGCTTATAACTCGTAAGAGATTGAATGGATGGTGGATCAAATGATAACTATCATCACTCAAGAAGAAGAAACAATTAAGAAAAACTATTCTCACACTCCATCTATTAATTACCTCTCTCATGGTTCAAGCATAGATTAGGTGGTCATGACAAGAAAGGAAAGAAGCCAGAAACTCATAAACCTGCAAAGTTTGGGTTCAAAAAGAGTGGTAAGAAGAAGGGTTCATAGAACAAGTTCTTCAAGGGCAATTGTCACTATTGTAAAAAACCAAGCCATAGGATATTTGAGTATTTCAAATTGAAGAACAAGAATGAAAGGGAAGGTATATCTTCTGAATTTTCCCTTATAGCTCTAGTTTGTTTAGAATCTAATAGATTTGAGGTACTTTCTAATTTCTGGTGGTTGGATTTTGGTGTAATAGTTCATGTTGTGAATTCTTTGTAGGGGCTCAAAAACAGGAGGATCCCAAGTGAGTGAGAGAAGAGCATCTTGGGATTTGAAGGCACTAGAGCTATAGTAGAATATGTAGGAATTGTTGATTTATGTCTACCTTTTGGACACATTCTGAATTTAAATAATGTTGTTTATGTATCTTTTGCAAGAAGGAACTTGATTTCTAGTTCTGTTTTGGATGGACATGGATATTCCTTTTGGCAAGGAAAAGGAAAGATTGACATTTATTTTGATTCAATTGTAGTTGATATTGCTTTTTTATATAATGGTTTATATCATTTGAATCATGATAATTGTTCAATTGAATCCTCTATTGCTTTTGCTTACACAATAATTGGGCATAAACGAGATAGATGTAGTGAAAATTCAATAGAAAATTCATCTATGTTGGCATTGACATTTGGGGCATCTTTTCAAAGATAAATGCAAAGAATGGTGAAGGAAGGTGTCTTACAGGATCTAGATTTTTCAGATTTTGAAATCTATGTTGATTGTATAAAGGGAAAACTTCCTGCTAGAGCTAGAAACAAAAGGACAAATAGATCAAATAATATTCTAAATTTGATTCATATTGACATATGTGGACCCATCACACCAGCTGCTTTGGGTTGATTTAAATACTATATCACCTTTATAGATGATCACTCCAGATATGGATGGATTGATTTGATGCACAAAAAATCAAAAGCACTATATGCCTTTAAGAAATTTAAGGCGACAATTGAATTAAAGTCTAGTAGAGTTATCAGATGTGTCAGATCTGATAGGGATGGAGAGTATTATGTGAGATACATTGAGATTGGTAGAAACCCACGCCCATTTGCTCTATTCCTACAAGAGCATGGGATTAAAGCTCAATATACAATGCTTGGTACTCCTCAGCAAAATGGAGTTGCAAAAAGGCACAATCGTACTCTCATAGATATGGTTAGAAGCATGATGAGCCACTCTACCTTACTAGAATTTTTATGAGGAGATGCTCTAAAAACTACAGCATACATTTTAAATTTGTTATCTAGTAAATCCATGCCAAAAATGCCATATGAACTCTACTTTGAAAAGAAACCTAATGTTAAGCATTTTCGAGTTTGGGGATGTAAAGTAGAGGTGAGATCATATGATCCTCAGTTGAAAAAGCTAGGTCCTAAAACGGTTAGTGGTTTTTTCATTAGATATTATGTAGAATCAAGAGGTTGTAGATTTTATTGCCCTTCTCACACTACCAGGGTCATCGAGTCAAAGTGAGCATTCTATTTTGAAAATGACCAGAATAGTGGGAGCTCGATGCCCAGGGTGATTGAGTTACATGATGAAAGCATTACTTTGCCTATACCCATTTCATCATCACCCACGACTGATAAAATTGATATTGAGATTCCTATTGAGACAAGTACAGAACCACCTATGAATGAAACTAGTGAATAAGATGGTGGATTAAGACATTTTTAGAGAGCTCGAAAGCCTACAATACCAGATGACTATATGGTTTATTTACAGGAGTATGAATCTGATGGTCTGAATGACATGGATTTTATGTCCTTCCAACAAGCAATGTCTAGTCCTCAATTGTCTGACTAGTTAAAGGTGATGAAAGATGAAATTGCCTCCATGTATCACAATCATATATGGGAACTAAGTGAGTTACTAATTGGATATAGGCCTATTGGCTATAAATGGGTCTTTAAGGCCAAAAGACGAGCTAATGATGAAATTGAAAGGTGCAAGGCCAGATTAGTAGCTAAGGAATATAATAAAAAAGAAGGCATTGATTACATAGAAACTTTTTCTCTTGTATCTACCAAAGATGCATTCAGAGTAGTTATGGCACTAGTAGGCAACAGTTGAATTAAAGTCTAGTAGAGTTATCAGATGTGTCAGATCTGACAGGGATGAAGAGTATTATGGGAGATACACTGAGATTGGTAGAAACCCAGGCCCATTTGCTCTATTCCTACAAGAGCATGGGATTAAAGCTTAGTATATAATGTCTGGTACTCCTCAGTAAAATATAGTTGCAAAAAGGCACAATCGTACTCTCATAGATATGGTTAGAAGCATGATAAGCCACTCTACCTTACTAGAGTTTTTATGAGGAAATACTCTAAAAATTATAGCATACATTTTAAATTTAGTATCTAGTAAATCCATGCCAAAAATGCTATATGAACTCTACTTTGAAAAGAAACCTGTGTTAGGCATTTTCGAGTTTGGGAATGTAAAGCAAAGGTAAGATCATATGATCCTCAGTTGAAGAAGTTAGGTCCCAGAATGGTTAGTGGTTTTTTCATTAGATATGATGTAGAATCAAGAGGTTGTAGATTTTATTTCCTCTCTCACACTACCAGGGTCATTGAGTCAAAGCAAGCATTCTATTTTGAAAATGACCAGGATAGTGAGAGCTCGATGCCCAGGGTGATTGAGTTACGTGATGAAAGCATTACTTTGCCTATATCCATTTCATCATCACCCACGATTGATAGAATTGATATTGAGATTCTTACTGAGACAGGTACAGGACCACCTATGAATGAAATTGGTGAACAAGATGGTGGATTAAGACGTTCTCAGAGAGCTCATAGGCCTGCAATGCTAGATGACTATATAGTTTATTTACAGGAGTATGAATCTGATGGTCTAAATGATATGGATTTTATATCCTTTTAACAAGCGATGTCTAGTCCTCAGTTGTTTGATTGGTTAAAGGTGATAAAAGATGAAATTACCTCAATGCATCACAATCATGTATAGGAACTAAGTGAGTTATCAGTTGGATACAGGCCTGTTGGCTGTAAATGGGTGTTTAAGACCAAAAGACAGGCTAATGATGAAATTGAAAGGTACAAGGTCAGACTAGTAACTAAGGGATATAATAAAAAAGAAGGCATTGATTACATAGAAACTTTCTCTCCTGTGTCTACTAAAGAAGCATTCATAGTTATGGCACTAGTAGCACAGTTTGATCTTGAGCTTCACTAGATAGATGTCAAAACTGCCTTTTTAAATGAAGACTTATATGAAAAAGTTTACATGACTCAACCTAATGGCTTTATTGAACCTGGTAAGGAGCACTTAGTGTGTAGGCTACAAAGATCTATTTATGGATTAAAACAGATTTCCAGGCAGTGGTATTTGAAATTTGATGAGGTTATGACCTCAGAGGGATTTACTGAGAATGTTTCTAACCATTGCATTTATCAGAAATTCAATGACAATAATTTTGTGATCTTGGTGCTTTATGTGGATGACATCCTACAGGCTAGTAATTCAGTGTGTTTTTTGAATGATACAAAACACTTGTTGTCATGCTACTTTGACATAAAGGACCTTGGTAAGGCTTCATTTGTTTTAGGAATTCAGATCCATCAGAATAGATCCTTTAGCATTTTGGTATATCTCAAGCAGCTTATATTGATAGAATGATGAAGAAATTTAGAATGGACAATTGTGCTTCTAGTCTAACTCCTATTTAAAAAGATGAAACAATGTCATGATCACAATGCCCTCAAAATGCTGCTGAAAGAGTTGAAATAGATAAGATTCCTTATACTTTTGTTGTTGGCAGTCTCATGTATGCACAAGTATGTACTCATCCTGATATAACTTTTGCTATTAGTATACTTGGTAGATATCTGAGTGATCTTCATAAGGATCATTGGAAAGCTGTTAAGAAAGTTATGAGGTATCTTCAGGGTATTAAGAATTATATGTTAACCTACAAAAAATCTAATTCACTAGAGGTTATTAGCTATTCAGATTCAAATTATGCTTCTTGTATAGATGATAGGAGATCAACCTTTAGGTATATCTTTATGTTATATAGAGGAGCTATTTCGTGGAAAAGTGTTAAGTAAACACTAACAGCTACTTCAACTATGGAGGTAGAATATATTGCATGTTTTAAAGCCATCTATCAAGCTGTATGGTTAAGAAAGTTGATTTCTGGTATACATTTGATTGACTCTATATCATGTTCTCTTACTATGTTCAGTGATAATTCATTTGCTATACAATTCTCTCAAAATCAAAGGAATTCTAGTCGTACTAAACATTTTGACATGAAACTTCTATTTGTCAAAGAGAAAGTTACATAATCATAGACACGCGTGGTTCACATCTCTAGTGAGCACATGCTCACCAATCCTATGACTAAAGGCTTGGCCATTGGAGTATTTAAGAATCATGTAACTCGTATGGGTCTTGTTGATTTTGATAAAGCCTTAGTTTAGTGGGAGTTTAAGATATTTTGGTTTTCATTTATGTAATTTTTTGTTCAGTTTAGACATTGAAACATTGTTGACGCACTTTATATCATTTGTTTCCTAAATGGATTCAATGATTCTATGTGAATGTGTTTAATATCACTTGTTTCCCTAACGGACTCAGTGACTCTGTGTTCTTTCTTTACTACGCTATGATTGAAAAGACCAATTATGCATTCTGTTCTATTCAGATTATGAAACCTTATATTTATTATCACTTGCTTTCCTAACAGATTTAGTGATTTGATAAAGTTTCATTTTCTAAGTTTTGTTGAGGCTTAATATATATGTACCAACTACTTGATTCGTATGTTTTGATATTATTTCATTTTTTTAATTAATTAATTAATGTCATCCAAGTGGGAGATTGTTAGAATAATGTTAAATAATTATATGGATTTACATTAATTAATTAGTTAAAAGGAGTAATTATAAATTAAGTATTTGGTGTTTTGAATTAAATATTAAGTCTAAAATAGATTGGGCCTATGTTAGTGGTGTGCAGCCCATGATAGGTAGGGTTGTATGTTAGCTCATTAGGTAGAATCCCAACTGACAGTCCTTTTGTGGCCAACAGTTCCTTATCACAAGGCTAGTCTTATAGTAAGAAAGAGTTAAAAAAAATTATTTTTTTTATGGTTATTTTTTGACGTAGTCAGTTTTAAACACACAATCCTTTTAAAATAATTTTTTTTCAGACTACGCTCAATTAACTCCATCATCAAGAATTTCTCAATAGCTTTCTCTCTGTAAACAAAAAGGCCAAGTCAGTTGTAATTCTTTGCCTTTTACTACTCGTCAATGGCTCCTGTTAATTCAAGTACGCTTTAGTTACTCAATTATGATATGAAATCCATTGTTATATTTTTGATAAATTATATTGATAGCATTGTTTTGATGCCATTACACAACCCCTCTTGCTTTATAATCCATTGTCTTCTCCACCAAGTTTCTTATTTTATTAAGGTGGAAAAAGCTTGGTTTTTCCTAGCAAACTCCATGCGCACATTAGAAGCAAGGTAAGCACCTCACAAAACCAGCAAACTCATCTATGCATTAGGTTGAAATTACCACCTGAAAGAAGCCATTTTTTTTTGTGACTCTTGGGTCATTTGCATCTTGTGGGTTTGAAGCTTATGGGTCATTGCTCTTAGGTCATTTGCAGCTTATGTACCAGTTTGTTTGTAGATAAGGTTATTTTGTTTGCCACTTCTTAAAATTATTTAATCAAATAATGTTAATAATTCTTGAAATTATTTTCATCATTTATTAAAGTGACAATTAAATATATAACTTGGTTAGATAACCATCTCATTCTTTCATATATGATGCAGCTTGTGGGTTTGATGTAAGTTTTTTATATGCTGCCATGAATTTTTAAATGCCACAAATGTTTTATATAAGATTAGGGGCCTTGTATATGCTATAAGTTTGTTTAGATAACATGGACAAATTGAAAATGAGGCTAACATATGGGTAGTTTTTTGCTTTTTGACAAACATGAGGCTAAGATGAAGGTGTTAATTAATACATATAAGGTGTAAATTGAAAAATTGAAAATGAAGTCAATGAAAAATCAATCTCTAGCAAAATCAATATTCTAAAGCCAACAAACTCAGGCCACAAACTAACAGATGAGCAATTCATGCATAATAAAAAAAAATGTATATACATTGAAGCTTATGGAAGATGGGAAAAAGTAGAGAAAAGAAGTGGATTGGACCAAAATTCTCATGGAAGCCATGGTGGCTTTAGGACTAGCACCCCACAGAGCAAAATCATGATCTTGCACCACCACCATTCAAGGCAAACACAAATACAACTTGGAATTGCCAACTTGATTAGCGACTTCCACTATCAAAAGGAACCACTTGAAGTTTTCTTATGGGTGCCTAAGAAAACTACATACAAGGTTGAAGTTAGTCCAAACCCCATTTAAAGCCATGCCTTTGATTCCCGAACCAAGGTAAGAAATCAGGAAAAAAAAATTGATGGGTATGTGAAGGAAAATGGCAAGAGTATAACAGAGTCTAAGAGGTAGAGTAATGGATTGGATTTGGAGCCTGCAACAAGATCAATGATTACATAACAAACCTGTGAAAATCTACCTTAGAAAACACGTGAGATCATGCTCAAGTGTACAGGATGCAAGCACCACTCGGTTTCCTATTTCCATGTTAAACTTAGATAATAAATGGGCTTTTATACATGAACCAAATCGTCTACAGCAAAACAATTTATTGTAGATGACTTGTTTAGGATTTTTTTTAAGTGTAAAATATAATATAAGACATTTAGATATTGTAGTTGGAAAGATAAAAATTTTAACTATTAAAAAATTACACTTTAAACAGTTTAATTGTATAAAAAAATGCCTAAAAAGGCCAACTTGCATAGTGTGGGATAAAAAACTTCACTACAGGCTATTTAAGCACCTTGTATATTTGAGTACTTTGTATGATAAATGCAAGAGAAAATTTTTTATGTAGTTTAAAAATGTCACATCACTTATACTATTTCTAATACAAAAAAATAAATCAAATAAAATGAGATTCACTTATTAATAAAATAATGCTAAAATATATAACTAAGCCTCACATTCAATTATTTAATGTCACATAAATAGAGTACTGTATAGAGTTCACTTTTTATTATTCAGCATTATTATTGTGTAAAGTTTATTATATAATTTGACTCTATTTTATTAGTTAGTGTATAAATAATATGATACACTAAAGATAAATGAAAATTTCTCAAAATGCAAAGGATAGTGTGTGATAATAGAAAAGCACTCTACAATTCAGTATCCAATGAGAGACTAATAATTCGTTACTTTGTATTATGTATCAATGCAAGAGTCACATTTTCTTCTTCCAATATCCTTGAAATTAATCAAAGGAACACTCACTAAAACTTGTGACTTCTAATCATCACTGTAATGCTGGTGTCAAGATGTCCTTACTTGCTTTCATGAGTTACATTTTTCACATCAAAAGTTATGCTCAGCAAGAAGATTAAGGTAGAGGGAAAATCTGGCGCTGATCTTGGACGAGAAGACATAACAGGCTTTGGTGACATTTCTAAGGATTCCATACTAACTTCTAACATTTCAATAACTCTTAGTCATCCTAGGTCTATGAGCAGGAATTTTCTGAATGCAACATAATCCCACTATGGTCAGCCTCTTCAAAAACAGAGTATCACATAAACTATCCTCTTCAAAAATCAATTTAGGACTAGAACTCCATTTTGGTATGTCACAGATGACATATTTCTCAGTTTAATCCTTTACAAATATTTCGTTATTAATAATGTCCCTTACAAATAAATTAATTAAAAAAATATTATTAATATCATTTTTATTTATTAGAGATTAAATTGAGAAATACTCATACGTAAATGACTAAATTAAAAAAATAATTTTGTGACGAATCAAATTAAAAAATATCTTATTTGTGAAAGACCAAATTAATAAAATGATTTTATAAGGGATTAAAATAAAAACCATCCCATCTATAAGGGATTAAAATAAAATTTTATTCATTGATTTAGCGGGAAATTGCCTTGTGACAGGGTTTGATACTTTAATACAATCCAGCAGTCCATAATAATTGTTTCTTTGTTTGGCCCCCCTACCTACCAAATAAGTTCACTCATTGACCAGGGTTGGCATGATCTGAAGAATTCATGAAAGTTTTTTTTAAGAAATAATAATAATTAAAAATCATTCTACCATGCCACCATTTATTATTTGAGCAAATTACATAATTGTTTTTTGAATTGTATTAAAATTATACATACCTTTTATTTTTAAAATGCTCCTTTAAACAAAAAGTTATATTTAACTTTAATTTAATTTTAAATTTTTTCACTAAAATAAATTTCATTAATTTAAATATATTTTTTAAATTAAAACACCCTCCTTACATATTCTTTTCATGGAGAACATTTTAATCAAAAGAAAAAAAATTAAAATTGAATTAAAGCGTATATGTTGAAATTTTTTGGTCCAACTTTAGTCCAATTTTAAATTAAAAATTAAACCAATTTTTTGACTAAAGTGTATATTTTGAAATTTTTTAAAATATAATTTTCTTATAGTATTGATTTCAAAGAATTTGGTATTTCATAGCAAGACAGAACACATGAAAACTAAGTTTCATTTTATTCGAAAAGTTCAACAATCCAATCAAGTGATCCTAGTTTATTGTACATTTGAAGATCAACTTGCATATTTGCTCATAAAATCATTAGCTAAAGAAAGGTTTGAAACTCTCAAACAAAAATTGAAGTTTGTCACAAAAATGTCAAGGAGTACTATCGAAGAGTTGGCATTTTAGTTCCAGATTTATAGCATAAAGACCAGCAGCAAATCTTGAATTAGTTAACATTATCCGTTACCTATTAGAAAAATTTAAATAAGTTGCAACAGTCTACAAAATGGGTTTTAAAATAAGAAGGAAGTTGTTAATCTATCCGTATAAATAACTGACCAATATTTGAATAAAAATACAGAATCTTCCTCCAACTTTTCTTTCTATATATATTTATATGCTCTTAACTCTGTCGCAATTATCCCAATTTTTCTTTTTCAATCCAATGCTCTGCAACCCAATAGAAGAGTAGTTTAATCTATTCAAGATTAAAGTGGCAGATTGATGATGGTAAATCCATTAATGTTACTAACCACCTTTGGTTGCAAGTACAGCGAGATGCCAATACACACGTTAATAGTGTAGAGGAACTTATTCTACAGGACAAGGCTACTTGGAATGTTCAAACTCTCAATCTGCATTACCCTTGGAATGTAGTTAATCAAATTTGTAAATGCTGCTTCTCCATATCAGGACATAGAGACAAGCTATATTCGTCAGGTAATAAAAGTGGAATATTTGCTATTGGCTAAAAAATTTTGGCAAAAGACTCTTGCATCTCTATGAGTAATGGCTTTCTATACTGGAACCAATTATGGAGACTTAAACTACCTTTCAGAATTTTTATGTTTACATGGAAGGTCTTAACAGATTCTCTTCCCATCTAACAGACATTAATCAATCATCACATGGAAATTGAATCTGTCTACCGCTTTTGCCAACACAGCCTTGAGATTATGGACAATATCTTTATCCAATGTCAATTTGTGAGGGCTATATGATTTGTTTACCCTTTGTCAATAGGAGTTTATCATTTTCAACAGCATAATATTTTGAATTGGATTAATATTTGGTTTAATCAGATGTCAGATAAAAATCTTAACATCGAATACTATATAAAGTTAATAATTGTCACCTTACATGTTATATGGTGCTTCACGAGAAAAACCTTTTTTTTTTTTAAGGAAAGAAATCGGATACTTTTGCGGATACTGAAATGTTCAAAGCTTAATCGCCGTGCATTTGCATGGTCAGCAGAAAATGCCACGAAGGCCTACCTTAGTACTTTGAAAATGGTGAGTATTCCCTTTATGTCCCAAAATTCCATTTCAATTTCCGCATATCAAATATATTTTAAAGTGTCGCCTATCATATATCTGATATGGTTTAAATTTTGTAAAATGGGTACTTCATATCAAATAAGATACAATAATGCTTTCATAGTTTGTAATATGAATTTGGGTTTTGCTTTTGTCAGGGTCAAAGAAGTAAAGAACCAAATGTGAATGAGTTCATATCAGCACTAGCAGTCGGCAACAATGCACAACGAATAGTTATAGCCAGTGCTGGGTTCGCAGATTCCAGCACGCTATAGCTTTGTTGGTTGCGGCTCTCCAAACTGATTTTACTTTCAGTTAATTGAAAATTCTAGTAACTAGTTATATTTTAAACAAGGGACTTACATCAACACTTGTTTTAGGTTTGAGTCAATGGTTTGAAGAGATTCCAACCTATTTGAAATCACTCAAAATTCCTAATTATATCTTTAAAAATTTTTAAAATCTACAAAAATCATATTGTGAAATAAGCATACAAATTTATTTATATTAAGCATATATTTATAGCATGTAATTTATTTTAATTAATAGATATACAATTTTATTTAGAAGAGTATGTTACAAGTATTTCGGTCCTCTAAATTGTCCAAATATTTAAATTCCCATCCATGCTAAGATCGATATTCTTTGTCTCAGCTTTTACGCTTGTATTCACTTTCACCATTTTGACTGCTTTATAAGGGTCTTCTGCACATTTTAATGCAGAACATCGACAATACTTGGGGAAAATAGACAAAAGTCACGTCATTTGCTAAAGAAACTGAGTAAGGTAGTTTATAATATCATTGTATTAAGAATCAAGATAAAACAAAGTTAAAAAGAAATATTCCTTTTGTCATTCGAAAAGTGATCTATGGATAGAATACATAATTCAAAAGAAAGAAGAGGGAAACGTATGAACTATACCATTCAAACATGCGGCTATGGTTATTATTGGTAATGGAACAAGGACAACCATGAACTCTAATTTACATGTTTAATTATCATGCATTCAACTACTTAAACAAAATGAATAAGCAATCCTCCTGTTTCTTTGTCTAATTTTGCAAGAATTCTTGTCAACTGAATGGACTTATTGAAATTACAAGTTATGGAGCTAAGCTAAAGACAAAGAAAAAATCGGGAAGCAAAGCACACTTAGCTCTGTTTTTTCATTCATATATATAGCAAGAGTTTTAGGTTTTTTTATTAATTATTTAGTCAAATCCATGTTTGAAAAAAATATTACCCCTAAATCCCACAAATTGGCCAAAGTGGGATCCTATCAACTCTGCTTTAGTCAAGGTGCACTTCACTTAAACTGCGCTTTACTTCACTTGAGTTGTATTTTACTTTACTTAAGCTGGGCTCTACTTTATTTGGAGTAGCCTATGCTCAATTCCATCTTAAGTTGGTTTGGAGTTGAGTCCAGTAGGGCTTCATGAACACCATGAAATTCAGAAAGAAACTAGGAGGAAATATAATATAGGACCAAAGTAAGGTAGAGTACTGTGAAAAACAAAGTCAGCAGCTGGTATTAGGACGATTAACTTGAGCGTTAACAACACCTTTCTCTGCCATAGCTGATAGCTTATATCTTCACTTTCTTTCTTCTTTTTTGTTTCTTCTCCCTTACTGTGGCTAATTGACTTTAGTTTGATGGCACCTTTATGATTGAAGTTATTTTGAATCCATTACTATACCACACTTGGGATCTAAATTGAAATGGACAAGCAACAGTAGCTTGCAAATGATGACCTGTCCCCAATGTTCATGCAACTTTTTTTTCTTTTTTATTATATATATTTTCAAGTTTATATGTGGTGAAAGGAAGTGGTTATGACCAAGAAAAGCAAAAAATGCATAAATTACAAGTATTAATAATTATTTAAGCCCAAAAATGAGATAACAATTGGTCAAACAACAACAACAAAGCCTTTTCCCACTAAGTAGGGTCAGCTATATGGATTAATCGATGCCATAAACACCTATCGTAAATCATATTTTTAGACAAACCATTTAAATCTAAATCTCTTTTAATAATTTCTCTTATAATTTTTCTTGGTCTTCCTCTACCTCTAATTATTGGACTATTTTCCATCTCATTTATTCTCCTAACTAGGGCTTCTATAGGTCTCCTCCCAACATGACCAAACCATCTAAGTCTTGATTCTACAATCTTTTCCACAATAGGTGCGACTTCCACTTTCTCTCTAATGTATTCATTTCTAATCCGATCTCATCTAGTGTGTCCACTCATCTAACGCAACATTCTCATCTCTGCAACATTGAACTTATTCTCTTGTTGACTTTTTATTGTCCAACATTCAGTTCCATACAACATTGCAAGTCTTATAACTGTATGATAGAATTTATCCTTAAGTTTGAGTGGTACTCTTCTATTACAAATAACACCCGAAACACTCCTCCACTTCATGCACCCCGCTTGAATCCTATGTTTTATGTCTTCTTCTATTTCCCCGTTATCTTGTATGACGGATCCAAGATATTTAAATCGTGTGACTTGTGGTATAATATGTTCTCCAATTTTTACTTCTACGCTAGAAGTAGTATGTCTCTTACTAAACTTACACTCCATATACTCCATTTTACTTCTATTTAAACGAAATCCATGAGTTTCCAAAGCTAATCTCTACCTCTTTAACTTCTCATTTATTTCCACTCTCGATTCTCCAACTAAGACAATATCGTCTGCAAATAGCATACACCGTGGTACCAGCTCTTGGATATGTTCAGTAAGCACATCCAATACTAAAGTAAATAGATAAGGGCTCAAAGTTGACCCTTGATGTAAACCAATAGTTATCAAAAAATCTTTTGTACGTCCACCTTTTGTTACTACATTAGTTGTAGCCTCATCATACATATCTTGTATTGCTCGAATATAAGCTATACGAACTCTTTTTTTCTCCAAAGCCTTCCATAGAATCTCTCTTGGTACTCTATCATATGCTTTTTCCAAATCAATAAATACCATGTGTAAATCTCTTTGATTCTCTCAATATCGCTCCATTAATCTTCGCAACAAATATATTGCTTCCATAGTTGACATTCCCGGCATAAAACTAAATTGATTCTCCGTAACTTGGGTCTCTTTCCTTAATCGTTGCTTAATTACTCTTTCCCATAATTTCATAATATAGCTCATGAGCTTAATTCCTCTATAATTTGCACTATTTTGAATGTCCCCCTTATTCTTATAAATAAGAATTAAAGAACTTCTTCTCCACTCATTTGGCATTCTCTTAGATCTCATAATTTTATTAAATAACTTTGTGAGCTAACTTATACCTTTTACTCCTAAACCCTTCCATACCTCAATAGGTATATTATCCGGTCCAACTGCTTTGCTACTCTCCATTCTCTTTAATACTTATTTTACCTCTGCCTCATAAATCTTACGATAAAAAGTATAATTTTGATCATCTTCTCTAGTGTCTAACATATCTGATTGCAATGGAATCTCATGGCCTTCATTAAAAAGTTTATGAAAATAATTCTTTAACCATTCTCTAATATCTTGTTCCGTGACCAAGACTTTCCCTTCTTCATCTTTAATGCATTTTACTTGGTCTACGTCTCTTGTCTTTCTTTCCCTACTTTTAGCTAACTAATAAATATTTCTTTTTCTAACTTTAGTATCTAAAGATTAGTATAACCCATCAAATGCCCTCATTCTCGCTTCGCTCACTGCCTTCTTAGTGTCTTTCTTAGCTACTTTATATTTCTCTCAATTTTCATTACTTCTACATAACGACCACACTTTATAACACTCCCTCTTAACTTTAACCTTATCTTGTATGCTTGCATTCCACCATCAAGATTCTTTATCTCTAGGTCCAAAACTTTTTGATTCACCTAATATTTCCTTTACCACTTTCCTAATCTCTTTAGTCATTCCATTCCACATATTGTTAGTACTTCCTTGTATTTTCCAAGGTCCTTCCTCCACAATCCGTTTCTGCATATTCTTTTCTTTATCTCCCTTTAGTTGCCACCACTTAGTCCTTAACACCCTATTTTGGCCTTTACTTTTTACTCTCCTCCTAACTCGTACATCCATAACCAGAACCCTATGTTGAGTAGTTAAACTTTCTTCAGGTATAACTTTGCAATCCATGCAAAGTTTTTTATCTGATTTTCTTATAAGAAAGAAATCGATTTGAGAACATACCCTTCTACTTTTGTACGTGATGAGATATTCCTCACATTTTCTAAACACAAGTGTTAGCTAATATAAGATAGACCGTCAATGAAAAGTCTAGAATAGTTTTACCCTCTACATTAGCTTCCCCTATGCCATGTCCTCTATAAACACCCTCGTAACCTGAAGATACACTTCTCACATGACCGTTTAGAGCCCCTTCTAAAAGAATCTTTTCTCCTAATGGTATTTCCTGAACTAAATATTCTAAATCCTCTCAGAACTTTACTTTGTAATATTCTTCTAATCCTACTTGTGGTGCATAGGCACTAATGACATTAAAGATTTCCTTTTCCACTACTAACTTTAATGCAATGATTCTATCTCCTAACCTTTTTACATCCACTATAACATTTTTCCAAAACTTATCTACAATTATACCTACTCCATTTCTAGATTTAGCCTTCCCAGTATACCAAAGTTTAAAACCCAAAGTGTCTAATTCTTTCATTTTTTCTCCTACTTATTTAGTTTCTTGTAAACACATAAAATTAATTTTTCTCCTAATCATGGTATTTACTATTTCCATTGACTTACCTGTAAGTGTACCTATATTCCAAGTCCCAAAACAAATCCTACTCTCGTGAACTAATTTCTTTACCCACATTCGTTCACAAAAATGTGGAAGCCCTTGCTTATTTTTCACTACACTCAGGCGACGATGTAGCGAATCTTGCTCATTTGTTACTGTACTCAAGCTATACAGCGCGTTACTTCCAGGCAACGCCTTAACATTACGTTTAATATATCGATTGTCTATGTCATAAAGATTCGACAAAGTTTTACGTTAGTTGTCGATTGCCTAACACAACCCTCTTCATTTTTCTGAGCTTGGGACCGGCTATGAAAAATAATTTGCATCAAGGTTCGTTATAGGCAGAGTTAGATAACAATTGTTCAAATATAAATTTATTTATTTTTTCTTTTTCCTTTGACTATGACTAAAATTTGAATTTTATTTCTTTAATAACAAAGATAACTTCAGTATTATTAAATCCAAACTCATCGACTAATCATTTCTTTTTGTTTATCCTACAGCTAGATACTAAAAAATAATTACTATTGTTATGGTAAATTAATAATTATTATCTCAAATTTAAGTGATCCTCCGACACACACGCACGCACAAAGGGTTGCTTATTGCCAATGTTTCAGCGTCTCTAGTAATTTCATAAGCACCAGTTAAAGAAAGTATTATTCCTAAAATGGTTATTTAATTATTTTGAAGTAAGTTCGTTTGAGTTCGTCGAGTGTCTCCCTTTTTTGGTGCGAATTCTAGGACTTTTTTCCATTTGATATAATTTATCGAGATAGTGAAAGGTTTCGAGTAGTACTCAGATCAAGAAAGAAAGAAAGAAGTGAATAGAGAGATGAAAGATTCTGAGAAACAGAATGAATGGATGTTGTATGGCATAATCTCTGAACATTACATTATATAGATACATAAGGTGAGCTTCACAGACTGTTCGAACTCAACTAAATTGCCAAGTAATACATCATACAAGCTAACACAGTTATAACTAATATCCCTTGACATCCCCCTGTCTGGTTCTTAAAGACTCAAAAGCACTACGAGAGAGGGGTTTAGTAAGGACATCTGCAAAAAGCTATCCGCATATATAGAGGAAAGAAGGAAGCCTCCATCATATGCAAATTGCTCTAACCAGTTGTAAATCATCATTGCCATTGACGATTCAGTTGTCAGCCGATAATTTTTTTCTTTTTTAACACCAAATATCATGTGATATAATTTATTGTTTGTTTGCACCACAAAAACCTTGTCTCCATCTATGGCTACACCTCTTGACACAGTCGCAAACTCCTTCTCGTATATGAATACATTCCCAATGGAACTGTGGCCGATCATCTTCACGGGGATCGAGCAAAGCCAGGCTCACTCCCCTGGAATATCAGAATGAACATAGCCATTGAAACTGCAAGTGCATTAGCATACCTTCATGCCTAAGACATAATCCTTCTAGACAACCACTGTTGTGTCGAAGTAGCAGATTTTGGATTTTCCCGTCTCTTCCCAAACAACGTCACTCACATTTCCACAGCCCCCTAGGGACTCAGCTATGTCGACCCAGAGTACCACGAGTGCTACCAGCTCACTGACAAAAGCGATGTGTATGGCTTCGGTGTGGTGCTAATTGAGCTTATATCATCAATGCTAGCCGTGGACATTACGCGGCATCGATACGAGATCAATCTGTCCACCATGGCAATTAACAAGATCCAGAATCGAACACTGCATGATCTGGTGGAACCCACGCTTGGGTTTGAGTCAGATTACAAGGTGAGGAAGATGATTAATGCTGGAGTGGAGTTGGCGTTTCAGTGTTTGCAGAATTTGAAGGATATAAGGCCTTCTATAGAACAAGTGTTGGAGACGCTGAGGAATATCGAGAGTGATGGGAAGCATAAGAGCAAGCTGGAGGTGATAGATATTTTTACAGATGATGTTGGGTTGCTCCAGAATGACCTACCTCCGCCTTCACCTGATTCAAATTTGGGAAGCAAATTTACGACTTTGAAATCTACCATTAAGTGGGAATCTTCTTTCTCATCTCGGGGAGTCATACACAGTTTATAGCAAAAATAGCATCTAATCCACCTATTCTTAGTCTCAACTTCTATCATCTGCCAGTGTGGATAGCTAGGTGTGGACATGTATATAGAATGATAAAGCTTCCTTATTTATAACTTAACCTTTGAAGGAGTTAGTTTTTGAATTATTCGCTTTTTTCGCACCAACTTCCTGTTTTGATATTGCGAATATTATAGAAACATAAGTAAATCCAAAAATTTACAGTTTAAGTACCCCCATTGAAGAATGAAATAATGCCAACAACTCTGGTTTTACAGAGTTATGTAACACCCTAATTTTTTTTCTTTATTTTTGGTAACTTTTATTGTTCCCGTTTGTTTCCTTTGTTTTTTCTTTTTCTTTTCTTGTTCGAATTTGTTTCTTACATTGCTCTTTAAAAATTTTAGCAAAAATTTATTTATGAAGGATATAAATTCAAAATGTTTAGTAGCAATAATCGCTGAATTTTTCTACTGTTATTAGGACTAGTACAGACAGGTTGTCATGCAAGTTGTACATAAATGAAAACATTTAATCAAGGTAAAGCATTAATATCAATTTATGGGGTCCCTTCAGTTTCCATTCCACCCGAACATCCTGATGTGTTGAATTATCTCTACTAGACCACATAGAGGAGCTTTGGCTTTTTGACGTAAATATATAAAAATAAAATGAAAGAAAAAAAATTTAAACTTTTAAAACAAATTCTTAATATATATAACAAATTTTTAAAATTAAAAAGATTAATATGGGACGCGGAGTTACAGGCTCCGTATCCCAATTAAAAAATATATTTTTTTATTTTTTAAAATAAAATTTTTAAATTATAAAATTAATTTTTTTATAATTTTTTTTAATAATTGATTGTAAAACTGATTTGAAAGAGTGGAAAAGTGACCATTTTAGGGTGACTGACCCTGACCGGTCAGATTTATTTTTGACCCACGAGTCGACATGTGGGTCAAATTAAATTTTTTTATTTAAAATTTATAAAATAAAACATTTTAAAATTTTAAAATGTAAAATTTTAATATATAATTATTTTTTATATATTAATTATTTAAATTTGTATTAAGTTTTTTAATAGTTAAAAGGTTTTTATTTGTATTTTTAAAAATATAATGAATATTTTTTTAACTTTATAGGTGGTGAAAATTTTTTGTAACTTTATATATATATATATATATATATATAATTTTTTTAAATTTTACACATAAAGTTTTTTAAAAAAATTTTACTTAACATATATATATAAAAACTTTTTTTAACTTTATAGTAGTTAAAAATTTATATTTTGAGAAATATTTATTAATTTTGTTAACCTTGTAAAAATTAAAATTTAAATAATCATTAAAAAAATTTAGATAAGAATTTAAGAAGATTAGGAAAAGTATTTTTAAAATTATATTATAATTTATTAATTGTTTGCATTTATATAAAATTTATTCAACTAAAAAAATATTTATTTATATATTGAAAAATACAATGTCTTAATTTGTATAGATAATTTATTTAATTTTGTAGTTGTTAAAAATTAAGGTTTAAGGAATAATAATTAATTTTTTTTAAATGTATAAAAATTAAGACTTAAATAATTATTTTAAAAAAATTCAAACAAGAATGTTTAAAAAATGGTAAAAGTATTTTTGAAAGCATATTTTAATGTATTGACTATGTACATTTATATAAAATTTGTTCAATTATTAAAAAAAATTATTTATATTTTGAAGACTATAATGGCTTAATTTGTATATATTATTTATTTAATTTTGTAATAGTGATAAATTGACGTTTTGAGAAATATTAATGAATTTTGTTTAAATTTGTAGAAAATAAATAATAAATAATTTTTTAAAAAAAATTCAGATAAGAATTTAAAAAATTAGTAAAATAATTTTTGAAATCAAATATTTATTTATTTATTTATTTATTTATTGTTTAAATTTGTATAAAATTTGTTCAACTATAAAGAAAAATTTTTTATTTGTATCATGAAGAATATAATGTTTATTTAGTGAAAAGAAAATTGAAAGTCAAAAAGAATTTAACGTTTTAAATAAATAAGAGGTACAAAATACAAGAAAATATATAAATATATATACAGCAGCGCATTTCTATCCTTGCATAGATAGTGATGTAAGATTTAGAAAAATAAGAAAAATTAGTGGAAATTTTTTTGCCTCTATCTTAGAAAATAAGGAAAAAATATTTAGGTTTATTTTTTTTGGCAATTGGGTTTGATTACCAATATAATTATTCTTATTATTGGCTAAAACATATTTGCCACCAATATATGAATTCCAAAAATATATTAATAGCAATATAATGTTGGCCGTTAATTAATTGCTACTAAATAAATATTTTGGTGTAATGCTTGTTGAAGGATAAGAAAAAATTTTTATTTTGAATAATATAAAATCTCAATTTATATATATAATATATTAAAATGTGTAATTGTGAAATATTTCTATTATGAGATAATTTTTGTTTATGTATAAAAGAAAACTTTTATTGTTAATGCAAAATATTTTTGTTGTTGATGTTTAAAAAAAATTTGAAAATGAAATATAACAATGTTCTTTGTTTGTTAATTAAATTTGTTAAAAATATAAGGAATTAAAAAAATTAATTGTATTAATTAATTTTTTGATAAATTAATGTTGGCTAAGAAGGAAGAGAAGTATTGTGAAAAATATATTTAAATGCACAATTAAATAATACAAAGGAATATTAAATTTGAAAAATAATAATAATTATCAGTCATAATGACTGCCTGTCCCACATCGAGGCATTCTCCTTATTTGTTGAGGTCGACGTTATTGTGGCTGTTCTTACTCTTCATTCTCCTTAGTATCATTTACAAGTACTTTTTCATCTTCTGCTTTAACCGATTCATTCTCCACTTGATTTCAAATTTGTTAAGAACTGAAATTTCATTTAGGATACTAAATAGGCAGAATCAATTGATTTGGAGTGAAAAAGCCTTGTTGAAGTTGGTAGGACGCCCATTGTATAGAATAAGTACTGTTATATTCAGTACTAAATGCAGCGGGATCTGTAAACAATGACGTCAATGATACCTCGATAGATTGCATTGGTTGCGATGGTGGTGTGGAAAAAGACAAGTTCATATAAATGGATAAAGGCAATGAAGGTGTATAATAAGGTGCAAAGGAAGATGGACCTGTAATACCAACGTTTGTGCATGATGGAAAAGAAGAAGAACTAACATCTTCGCCAACTATCTGTGGTCGAACAAAAGAAGAACTAATATCACCATCAGACATATGGGTTGTCGTGTAAGATGATGATGGCATATTTGTATGAAAGCCACTACCCTTGCCACCAGACATTGGTTCCCTAGATGAAAGGAACCCATGTTCTCTTTTTTCTGGTCTCGCCTGTGACTCTGAAGGTCTAGATAAATTAAGTGGCAGTGGAGTTAGTTAGGAGACGAGCATCTCTCGATGTTCTCCTAGAACATGCAACATGGTTCGAATATTACTGCTTGCTCTCTGCCTGAAATCACCATAGCTAAGCGTTGGTGGATCAGTGATAGTAAGTTTGTATAAGTCCTCCAACACATTATCCTGTGAAAAAAAAAAATCAATTGTTAAAAATAATACACACGCACAAATATGTATATATATATATTAAAGGATATAAAATATAAAGATGAGAATGATGTAAAAGTCATACCACAAAGCCCTGAGAACTACTAGCAGGATAGATCCACCATCGTGTATGTCACCAATACCAACGCATGTAGTCTGATGTGCGATCTAGTGATCTATCAGTAAGGTCGTTTTGTGCCATTACTTGGGTCCATGAATTCCATGCTGTAATAAAAATTACATACTCTTCCTGCCATTTTTTATGCATCTTACCTTTTAATTGAAGAGCATGTAGCAATCTTATATTAAATGATTTTTTTGGAATATGCTGCACCCTATAGAACTGATAGAGAACGCAATCAATGTGATGCTACTTAACTATCTAGAAGTATAATATAGGCACAGATGCATGCCATACATCAGACATTGCTAACCAATATTCCAGAATCAATTGGGCAACCTTCGGTGGGTCATATGGAAGCCAAATAACTTATAAAAAGGGTGATGGTTACTTCGTGTTATAATTGTAAAATGAAAAATAAGTAATTACACAAATATAAATCTCATCATCCTTCATTTGATCTAATAATATCCTATACTGCCACAAAGTATCTGCCGTTGGTCAAGAATATTGTGGAACATCCTGCCACCTTGAGGGATAAGAGAATACAAATTAGTTTATTAATTATCAAAAAAATAGTAAATTCAAAAATATATATATGTATATACTTGAAACCTAATGGAGGTTGAATAGAGTATATAGCCATCTACAGATCGAGTTGGGGGGTCTTTATGGAGCAAGACAGGGAAATCAATCCCATACCTATAAATGAAGTAAAGTTAAACAGTCACCTATGTTAACCTCATCATAATGAGTGGTATTACACATATCTCTATATAAATAGACTAACACTGCTGAACCCCCAACTGTACTGACCAACTTTTGCAAAATTAGTAAGTAATGACAAATACATTAACATAACTTTATGTTCAATCTTATCTGGCATCAGATACCCCCCAATCAATCGCAGGATGTATGCTCGAGTGAATTGACAAATAGTATTGTCATCTGCATTATCGGGCAATTTGTCGAATGTCTGTGCTAACCAGGGAACGCTCACCCTCTTTCCATCTAATGTCTCATGAGGCGATATCACACCAAGTAGCTCATTGCAAACAGGTGACCAATTGAAGTCTATTTGTCCACATACTGCATGCCCGGTGAATGGTAGATCCAACTAGATAATGACATCTTACAGTGTGATCGTACACTTACCCCTGAACTATCTAGAAGTATAATATAGGCACAGATGCATGCCATACATCGGACATTGCTAACCAATATTCCAGAATCAATTGGGCAACCTTCGGTGGGTCATATGAAAGCCAAATAACTTACAAAAGGGGTGATGGTTACTTCGTGTTATAATTGTAAAATGAAAAATAAGTAATTACACAAATATAAATCTCATCATCTTTTATTTGATATAACAATATCCTATACTGCCGCAAAGCATCTGCCGTTGGTCGAGAATATTGTGGAACATCCCGCCACCTTGAGGGATAGGAGAATACAAATTTGTTTATCAATTATCAAAAAAACAGTAAATTCAAATATATATATATATATATATGTATATACCTGAAACCTAATGAAAGTTGAATAGAGTAGAGAGCCATCTACGGATCGAGTTGAGGGGTCTTTGTGGAGCAAGACAGGGGAATCAGTCCTATGCCTATAAATGAAGTAAAGTCAAACAACCACCTATGTTAACCTCGTCATAATTAGTGGTATTACACATTTCTCTATATAAATAGACTAACACTGTTGAACCCCCAACTGTACTGACTAACTTTTGCAAAATTAGTAAGTAATGACAAATACATTAACATAACTTTATGTCCAGTCCTATCTGGCATCAGATACCCCCCAATCAATCGCAAGATGTATGCTCGAGTGAATTGACAAATAGTATTGTCATCTGCATCATCGGGCAATTTTTCGAATGTCTGTGCTAACCAGGGAATGCTCAACCTCTTTCCATCTAATGTCTCATGAGGCGATATCACACCGAGTAGCTCATTGTAAGCAGGTGACCAATTGAAGTTTGTTCATCCACATACTGCATGCCCAGTGCATGGTAGATCCAACTAGATAATGACATCTTACAGTGTGATCGTACACTTACCCCTGGTAAGGTAGAATGTATGTGTCTCTGGGCACCACCACTCAATAAAAGCTGACACAAGTGTGGTATTAAAGTCAAAATAAACGAATCATGAAACACCGTAAAAATCAACCTTGTACGAGATATGAGATAATGGCTAAAGGGGGATAAAAAATATGATCTTCTTATGCTATTCATCGTGGGCGTAAAACTCTCATCCTGTGTCATTGCATTAGAGAAACTATCATAAATTTAGCCAAATCAACAATAAACGATATAACAAATTTTTAACTCACCATTCCTTGCCAAACAACTTGGGACATGTGACAATACTGTAAATATAGTAAGGACTCATCCTCTGGTCCGAGATGAACAACACTCGGGCAAGGGTCCATAGTGGTGACCAAAAATAAAAATATATGTCATCTTAAATATGGGTAAACTATTACTTTTAACCGATGATTAATAATTCTGCCAATGGTAATGCAATACGGATACATATATTAAAGCAAATAAAATCAAATCAAATTAAAAGTCAATAATATAACACTGAGAAGTCAAACCGATGATTAACAATTCATACACAATTCAACTATAGGTGAACTATCACCTACAAACTGGTGATTAACAATTCATACACAATTGCTTCGTAAATCATACAAAGGTGAAATACAATTTACTAAGACATTATCAACAAGCCATACATCGTCAATTTAAACAGCTTAATTATTTTGCTATGTAATTTTGATACAAATCATGATAGACAATAAATATTCAATTCACTCCTACTGATATACCTATCTTTGTGGCTGACGAAAGGGGCATGTGGTGTGATTATGTCCAACTTGTCTACACAGCTCGTATCTTTAGTTGTCTCTGGAGCTTTCTTGTCAATCCATCTCATTTTGTATTTTTGACGATTTTGGTCGTCCTTTATCTTGAACCATGGAAGGGTTAGGGATCAATTGAGGTACAGTTGTACAAGGCCAATAAGCTTCTCTTTCCATTAGACGAAATTCTATCTTGTAGGCATTTAGTATCGTCTCAAGTCAAAAAATACTATGCACAAATTGTAAGGGGTCAAGACAAATCTTGGCACGTGCAGCAAACACATATTGACAGGGATACTTTTGGAATTAGAACTTGCCACAATCACATATCTAATTCGTAAGACTAACTTTATAAGTTCACCCATGCTATTTGTTTGAGGGACTATATGGTTTTTCAACCTCAAACTTTGAAGATCTTTTATCAAAATGACAGACTGATAAAATATATGCTCTTGTAATTCTGGTTGAAATTTTCTTGTGGATGTCCTCAGAAAATAAGCTGCCTATTTGTATTTGAGCAAATGTGGTATGTACTCGCTCAACCCAATATCTATTCAACCGATATATTATTGCTTTGACTAAGCCAATTATAGGCAGAAATCTAACACCCTTAAAGACACTGTTGATACACTCTATTAAATTTGTTTTCATATGCCCCTATCGATGTCCAGTTACATCATATGCACGTGACCACGTATTCTTTGGTATGTCATCTATCCAATTTATCACTGCTGAATGTAACTGTCGTATCTGCGCTAACTATTTGTCAACTAAGTGGCACTCATTCAAATATTCGATATTCACAATTTTTTTTTTCAACCACTTGGTCTTAAATATTGTATTCAAATTACTTACAATATGTTGTAAACAAAACATGTGATATGCGTGAAGTGGTTGCCAACTATTTTCTGGGTCTGTGATTATTGCTAAAATTCCTGGATGATGATCAGATATCAAGCAAATATCTTACTTATTCAGCACAACTCATCTCCTAAGGTTATTCAAAAACCACCCCCATGCCTCATGCATTTCACCCTTAACAATGGCAAATGCAAGAGGAATAACTTTTCTGACCCTATTTTATGAATTGGCAATAAGTAACGTTCTCTTATACTTCCCATATAAAAACATGTCATCCACTTGAATAATCAATTTCAAATGATCAAAGATATCAATGCAAGGTTTAAATGTCTAGAACACCCTATGAAACATAACTATCACTTCTGTATCTAATGCTATTTGTGGGCATTCTTTAATGACAAATTCAAAGTATGAGCTTGGATTGAAGTGTTGGACGATAGACAACCATTTAGGGAAAACTACATATGATCGCTCCCAATTCCCAAAGGTGATTAAAATTTCTTGTTACTTACCACACCATGCTTTTTTATAAGACACTATATAGCCGAAAATGCTATGTATCCTCTCAACAATATCACAGACAAAAATAGAGGGATTTTTTGTAATCATCAATACAATATTCGATGCTATTATATCAAAGTCTAATTTTGAATGATCTTATGATAGCATAGAAGAAACATAACTATATGGGCCCACATACTTCGTTACTCGCCAGTCATTTCCTCCTTTAAATTAACAAGCCCTTATCTGCTAGTTGCATCGTACACCATATTCCGGACAACGATACTTTACATACTTTATTGATGATTGGTGTACCTTAAATATGTGATATGTGCGGACTGAATACAGTTTCATAGCACGGCTAACTGACTGCTTATTAGGAAACTGCATACTAATATACATCTCTTGATCATTATTCAAATCGATAACCCCTTCCATGTCAGACATCTCAAATTCACTCACATCGACATTGCCAATTTGAGATAAAAAGGCAAATGCCCAGTCAGAATATTGGTTTAACAAAGTGACTGAATCTCTTTCAGCATTAATACCATCCATATCATCGTCTCCATATTCATTATTATTTGGTGGAGCATCATATTCATGTTCTGCCTCAAACTCATTCATTATATCTTCAGTTGCATTTGAAAAACTCAGGATTATTATTGCACATTAATAATATAAATGAACTCGGTTGAAATATATCATTGACGATTGACATTTGTTGAGAATTAAAAGGTTGCACCTTAAACAGATGAACATCTCTAACATAAGAGCCAAATAAAAAAACTAGCTCATCAGGTCTATCAATCTAACTTGCACATGGATTTATCACTGGTTCACTAACATCATTCTCTTCCACACTTGGAGTTATATCGTTAGTTAAGATGTGCGCATATAATTCTGGTGCCCCCAATTGGGATGGAAAGTGTCAGTTTGCTTGCCACATGGTTTGGATATCTGAATTGTCTTCTAATGTACATGGCAAATACTAAGTTAGATTAAGTGATTGTGGGTATCGGTACACTAATTCAGATACATACTATCTTGATTGAAGTCATAATTTTTACCCAACCGCACTCTTCAACTATTCAAGACCAATATTGGCATTGACTCTTAATAATTTGGCTTGTCACAAACAAATGTTATTTCTTCATTGGTCTCCAAAATTCTTCTATTCACATAAATGCATATAATCTCTTTTATTCTATTCATTAGAAAACTTTTCCAATGTCTGTGTATGAATAACAATTAAACGTAATATATTAATACTTTATAAATTTTATATCATTTTTATAATCTTTACTCTTAATTAATATTAATATTTAATTTTAATTAACACATAAATACAATGAGTAACCTTATAAAAACACTCAAAGATCACAAATAAAGATAACATTAGAATAGATTAAAAAAATAAACAAAAAATAAATTAATAAATTAAAATAAATTAAAAATTTTATATAACAATTAATTACAAACCTCAAAACAAAGATGATAAATGCTTCAATACTAAAGTCTTGAACGCGAAACTTTAAGGAGATAGAATAATCATATATAATGAGTATAAAAGAAGAAGATGAAGAAATATTTTAGAATGAAAAAGGAAGAAGCAAACATAAATGAGAGAATGAATGAAGGAGAGAGAGCAGAGTTTTGCATTTTGAAACAAAAATTGCTCGTTGAGGAGGAAGATTTATATATATATATTTAATTTTTTTTATTGATGTCCAAAATGGGGGTCAGTGTATTTATTGACCTTGACAGGTCACTGACCTATGGGTCAGTCTATTTTAAATAAAAAATAAAAAAAGGACGCGGAGCAACAAACTTTGTATCTCTTAAAATAATAAAAAAATATTTTAATTAGGATGCGAAGAGCTATGCGTCCCATATTAATTTTTTTAAAAAAATTTTGTTATATATATGAAAAATTTGTTTTGAAAGTTATATTTTTTTTCTTTTGTTTTTTTTTTTTGTATATTTACGTCAAAAAGCTGAGGAGCTTTAGTCCAGATCCCACTTAATCTCAACTATAATTCAAATTTGTGATATCCTGTAATGTCTTGGATGGACACATTATGGACAATCGTGAGAATTTAAATTCCTCGCAGCTCATAACAATGATTTAAAATATTACACAATGTTTCCAACTTAATAAAATGCAAATTTTTTCGATTCATGGTAATATTGGAACAGTGTATATATATGTATGGACATATATTTATATACATTTATTAGAAATAGAATTTTAAACGGAAGTTTAAAATACAAGCTCGTGTCTTATCCAAGAAGCCATAGAACCAAACTTCAGTATATATTACAAAATTTTATATAAATATATTCATAAAAATAAAAATTTAATTATATTAAATATATTTTTAAATAAATTAATTAAATTGATTTAAGTACAATTCTATAACAGTCTAATCACAAATTTTTGAATCGGTTCCTTCTTTAGCTCGATGGATTTGATTTTTCAAACCATTGTTATAAAACTTAATTATTAGATCGATTTGACTAATTTTAACAATGGAAACCACAAAGACATCAATGTCCCTGTGGAGCAATGGTAATTAGTCTCCTTCCCACCATTAAGTGGATAGTTGTCATATTGCGCAGGAGACAATCTAATCTCGGCATTTTACAGAACTTTCCTATTTCTTGATATTTTTGGTTAATTCCTTTTAATTGATATTTTTGTCATATATTATCAAAAATTTAAGATGCTTAATAGGAAGAATTTTTCATGATATTTTGTCTTACCTTAAAATATTTTAAAAAATTTATTAAATTAGCTTAATCTTTTAATGTTCCTACATACGCGTGTTTGGCAGAGCCTTAAGAAGTAAAAATGAAATGAATTCCTTTGTCTTTTTATGTTTAGTAGGCTGAAAGTTGGACAGAAACAGAAAATGTACTTCCATGTCACTTCCGCTGCGTGCTTGTTTCTGTCTTGTAGGAATGTTGAATTGTTCAAATTAATTATTATTTTAATTTTTTAATATCAAATATGTATTTTTTTTAAAATTTTATACAAAGTTATTTTTATTTTTTATTTTTTTAAAATTAAAAATATTAAAAAAATAAAAAATTAAGATTTGAACTATCAAAATGAAATTTGTACTGTCCAAAACCGCTTTCCTTTCTGATATTGTATTGCGGGAAGGATGGTAGAGTTTGGAGCCAATTCCTTTTTGCCACTTTTTAGGGAATGAATGGTGGTAGGAAGGTTCGAGTGATACCTGGGTCAAAATCCTAGAGGTGAAGAGAGTCGAGATTGAGGGAATGAATGAGTAAGAATGTTGTCCAATGATGGCATTTGGGTGTTATTGGATTGAGGAGAGTAGGTGACGCGGATGCATGGAGCGACGATAGCTATGGCCGAAGTTGGAGAGTTGAACAATCGACAGTGGCTATGGGGGAATTGGAGAGAGCGACAGTGTTGAGGGAGTCGTCGAGAGAGGTATATGAGAATAAAGGAAAGTTTCTGAAATGAAAAGAGAGATTGAGGGAATTTTGTTGTATGAGATTGGGGCTGCTTACATTATAATTTTTAAAATATACAAATTTAATCTTAAAATTTCTGTTCAGGTCACACCTGGTAGCCTAATAAAATTGACTCACGTGTTAATTGTATTCGTTCACTTAAATAGAAAATTGCATTACAGAATCTACAAAAGAAAGTCAAATAATTTTTAAGGAAAAAAAATCTGCAAAAAATTGTTTGCGTATACAAAGGAAAGAAGGAAGCCTCCATCACAAGCAAATTGCTCTAACCAGGCGAAAATCGTCATTGCCATTGACAATTCAGCTGTCAGATTATAAATTTATTTTTTTAACACCAAATGTCACGTGATATTTGATGCACTTTACATCTCTTACTATGTAGTGGCTATGCCGTTCAGGGATCTAAAATGCTTAAGAAATAAAAACTTGAAACTTCTTTAAATACAAATCTTCACCTCCCCTCTTTGGAGGGCACAATATTTCTTATTGTGTAGGGCACAATGGGAGATTCGGATACTATTCGCTATCACAAATTGAGAAAGTAGGGTATCCATATAGCATCTTGGTATATTACGATGCTCGACACCATCTTAGGGTGCAAAGGCCTATATCTCTATGTATTTTGCACTTGTATGTTATATGCAAAGGGCTGTGTCTCATAACAGAATGCTAATAGCAATTTTTTTTTTCTCTAGCACATCGAAAGCACTTTACACTTCAGAATTTTCGGTTTAAATATGCCACGATTAATTTAGTAGGAGATTGTAATGTTTTCTAAGAGCAAATTGTGTGATACCAACAAATTAAATTTTAGTAAACATTTGGTTGTGAAATAATAAATAAGAGATACTTTGAAATTGAAATATTAAAGTTACTTTCTGCAAACATACCACATCCTAAAGACACACATATAAAGAACACGAAATAGTGATGCCAATTTTGCCTATATCATGTATCAAAGCAAGTGTCACCTTTTTTATCCTTATCTTCATGAAATTAATCAATGGCACACTAATTAAAACATGTGACTTATAATGAATAATGCCCGTGTTGACATGTTTGTACTTACATTCATGATCAACATTTTTCATCTAAAATAAAACTTAGATATAAAATTACACCCTATAAGATAAGCTTAATGTAAAGGAAGATTCGAGTGGGGGAGAAGACATATATAGCTTTGGGGACACTTATAGGGAATCCATGTACTACTTTCAACTAATGATAATCCTCAATCACGATTCAAGTCAGGCTTATGGAAAATTGAAAATCCAATATGGAAAGTGCAGCTCACTTATTTTAAGGGCTTATTGCTTTTTTGTTTTCTTCCAACCATTTCTAGGGGCATCATTTCATAGCTATAAATGCCATACATATGCAAAACACCCCCAACACTTCTTTTCTACATTTCTAAATTGCTAGTGTCTCTCCAACATTTGGGAAGAGCTTTCAAAACCCAACTTTTAGGATGGCAATAAATAGACCACACTAGTATGTCATGGTATTGGTAGTGGTGGAAGATTCTAATTCTAATCTTGTAGGGGAAGACATGATAGGCTTTGGTGGCATTTCCAGTGACTCTAGGCTTCCTTCCAACATGTCAATCACTTTACTTATTGTAGGTCTTTGGGTTGGAAATGTTTGAATACACCACAAACCCACAATAGTCATTCTCTTTGCAATATCATTTTCTTCCATGGTATTCACCCCATCATGTCCCAAATCACTGCCTTGCTCAAGTTTATCATAAATCCAATCTGGAAAATAAATCTCAGTTGTGCAATTGTTTTCAGCATTTATGTTCTTTCGCCCTCCAACCATGTCTAATAGCATCATTCCATAGCTATAAATATCAGACTTATGTGAAACTCTTCCTATATTTCTATTCCAAACTTCTGGAGCAAGATATCCTATAGTTCCTCTAGCTTCTGAAATTGAAATGATGCTTTCTTTCCTGGGACAAAGCTTAGCAAGCCCAAAATCTGAGATCTTGGGACAAAAACTTTCATCCAAAAGGATGTTATGTGGCTTTATGTCAAAATGTAAAATTCGAGTGTTGCATCCTTTGTGCAAGTATTCAAGCCCTCGAGCTGTCCCAATTGCAATTTGGTACAAATTTTCCCAAGTCAAGGATAGAGTAGTTTTATCTGCCTTGTTGGAAATGAACTTTTCAAGGGATCCGTTGGCCATAAATTCATAGATGAGAGCCTTTTTCCCCCCTTCCAAACAAAATCCAAGAAGGTTGACAATATTAACATGGGAAGTTCTACTTATGCTGGCAACCTCATTAATAAATTCTTCTCCATTCCCTTTGGATGGCTTCAATATCTTTACAGCAACAGGGTAGCCATTGAGTAACTTTCCTTTGTATACAGCACCATAACCACCTTGTCCCAATTTAACTTCAAAAGATTTGGTCATTTTCTTGACATCTACAAATTTATATCTTGTGAGAGCCAAAGGTTCATGCTTTCTAATGAAGGCCTCGATATTTTGATCAACCTTAGGTGTCTCCCACATTTCTATTTTTTGTCTCAATGACTTGATTTTACGACCAAAGGAAATAACAATACATATTAGTAGTGCTCCAATTACTCCACCTGTAAAAGCTATCACATGTAGTAGGTAAATTATTAAGTAGGAAATATGATAGATTTCTTAATCTCTATGATACAATATGTGGTTAGGATGCTTATAAACTATGTCTAATAAAATAAATGAGAAAAAGATACCGTGATCTTAGAATGAAAAATGTTAACATATGGCTACATTTAAATCTATATAGATGCTAATTCAAATGGTGCTATTTAGTTATGTATTTAAGCTTATTGCTGCAACTAGGTGCATTTTAAACCTAATTGTAGGTTTGAAAGCTGTCCTGACTCGATAAGATCAACCCAAATAAGAATAAATATGAATCCTTAGAAAAGGTTGAAATTATAAAATAGGTTAAGTTTAGACTTTTTTTAAAAAACCTAGTCCAAATAATTTTTTACATTATTTTAAACTAACATTTTGAAATTCTATTTAGATTGTTCTTAACTTTTTTTTTCTTTCCACTTTATCCTTTCTTTATAAATGGAATTTGGGAATCAATTATTAATACAATTTGAAAGAAGAATACAATTTTCAATGTTGGCATCGTTATAATTAAAATTTAGATATTAAGTTATGCATATCAAATGTGAAACTAATAATTATATATTGAAGTGGGAAAAGATAAATAAGGATTAATTATATCCACAAATGGTGAATAATTATTATATTTTTTTGGTAAAAAAATTATGTTCTTGAATAATATAGACAGTACTATATTATTTATTGATAAATAAGTTAGTAAATGTAAAAGTGAGTAATGCTTATAATTAAATCATGTTTAACAATATTAAATGTTGCTTTACAAACTTAATCTTTTCATTTTTGAACCTTTAGAGAATGCCTTTTTCTTCTTTCTTTTTTTTGGAAGCAAAATGATTGGCCAACTATTAAAAGAGGCAGTTAAAAAATAATAATGTCAAAGGAGGAAACAAGTGGAGTTGGCTTGCTTGAATTTTTTTGGAGCCAGTCCAGCTCAAAAATTACAAAAAAAAAAAAAAAATGAGCCCTGACCCAAGTTTGGACCTAGTTTCAATGTTATTTTTAAAACAAGTATGACTCATTTTTTTAATGAACCCGACCTATGATCATTACATTTTTTCCCCTTGGACGCTGATAGAAATAAAAGAGAACAATCATAACAATCACATTGATTGAAAAAGATACGACAATTGGGGTTCCAACCAGAATGGTAATGAGTTTCAATTAATATAATTGTCAAAGAAACTATTACGATGCAACACAAAGTTAAAAAGAAAACTAAAAGCAGATATATTACCTACAATGACTTTTCTTTTAATTGAACCTCTTGCTCCAGCCACTATACACAGAGAAAGCAAAGAAGGGTTAGAGACTCATCAGAAACTGGATATGAAGAAAGAACAAAATGAAGGATGCAGATATGAAAATTTTTTCCATTTTAGCCATGGGGAAATTAAGACATGCGGATATCCCACGCATTGGCATTACCACAACTTTTGAGATGAGGTTTATCCTTACAGAAGCAACGGAATTGATATTTTTCAAATCCACAGCGTCCACCACTTTTTTCACAGTACTGACAATTTCAGGTGCAATCCTTTTCAAAATAAACCCCATCTTTAAAGTTTCAGTGTAATTCATTCGCAATAAGCTAGCGAAATTATCAATAAGATGAAGAGGAAAATCTAAGCGACAAGATATAGATTGGCTCTTTAATCAACAAAAAGCAGGCTAAATCCCAATCTAACATATTTGTTTTCCTGAACTTATTATTATTAGCATCTTTGTGGACTTGTTGAGGTTTTCTTCTTTCTATGGGGGTGGGAGAGGCCAACAAGGCAAAAGTTAAATCTCCTCATTGTAATTAAGTTCATCATCTTGCAATAGAAGTATGGAGACTCCATCTGTTGTAGTTCTAATTAGATTACACAGAACACAAATATTAGGAGTGAAGCTACCATCATCCTTAGTAATGGTGACATCACAATGAGAATGTAGGGTAACACATAAACTGCCCTCTTCAGAAATCAATTTAGCGAGAAATTGCCAAGTGAGAGGATTTAAGAAATATAAGAAAGGAAGAAATGAAGTGTAAGATAAAGAAGACGTGTTGGACCCAAAAGAAGGAAATAGAAGACTTGCAAGTCAATGCAACCACTGTGTTGACATGTAAAATCTCCAAAATACCCTCAAGATGAAGTGGTTCCCAAACCAATAATTGTCCTCATTCTATAATCTTGGCTGGGTCAGTGATTTTTTCACTTCTGATAAACGCCTTTATGCTATTTTATTAATTATTACACTAATCTTCTTATAAATGTTTCAATCAAGCAACTGCCTAACCCCCACAAACACGGCAAATAGAACTTCAATTTTGAGCTGAGCTAGAATCCAAGTTGACTCGTACATTTATCATGGGCTCTAAACATCCTACTCTTAATTGCACACCATGGACGAAGGTAATAAGAAGGGAAGATAAGAACAAAGGGTGAATTAGTATGTTTATCAAGGAAAGTTGTTCATAATTTATGCATTTATGCACAACAATAGAAAGGCTTATATCGTGGCAAATGCTATCTAACAAATATTCAAACAAGTATGAATGGTGAACGAAAAATGATTAAAAATATATTGTTAAGAGAAGAACACAAAAAAAGAAGGAAATTTAAGAAAAGAAATGTCAAATCAATCCATAAGAAGCAGCTCATTGTGGGCGACGTTCCTTGACCCGTTCAAAGGTAGACATGAGATCTTTTCAAATGAAGGCACAAGCCAATACTTGGAGGGCCGTCCTGGAAGAGCCATAGAAGACTAGGAAAATTACCAGTCAACGACTATGTCCTTTCTATATGTTCAGTGCTCAGGTCCAGAAATTAAATTGTCATAAAATTTTCCATGCAATAAACCTATGACCTACAATTAATGTCCCAAAGCCTAACACCAAGACCCCAAAAGCACAGTTATTCACAGAAGACACTAAATAATAGGATTTTGAGAAGAAATGGAGGATTTTCTGGGAGGGCTCAACAAGAACTAGGGTGTTGAAATAATTAATGGAGTTATCACATTCCATCGTGCCAAAAATGAAAAATCACAAGAGACACTTGTAAGAAATAGGTTCCATCTGTGATCTACTTTGTCTAGTTAGCAGTAAAGTATTAGAGTTTTAACTCAGCCAACACCTACTTTGTCTACTTTATATTAAAAAATTTTAAATTTTAAAATTATTTTTAAAAAAACTCAATGTCAAAAGTTTTTATTTTAAGTTCTGAACTCTATTTTTTTTTTTTGTATAATTTAAAATTTTTAACTGAAATTTTCTTTTAGAAAAAAACTCAAGCAATTAAGTATTTGAGTTTTAACACAGCCAACACCTCTGTTTTGCTGAACGGGAAGGGCTTTCGCTTCTATGATGGCTGTATCAGAAACAAGCAATTAGGCGTTTCCCCTTCATCCTACCGAAGGCAATCAAATTGCATCGATCTTTTTATTTTCCCCCTAAAAAAACCCATCTCTAAACTAATATGCAAGAATCAAGCTATCATTATGAGCAGGTGCAGTATAGCAAAACATAAATTTGGAAAGTAATGAAGGAAAATGCAGATATAATAAAATGGGGGAGGGAGGGAGAAAGCGCATACTGGAAGAATCAGAGCAGTCAAGAGCATGAGGTCCATCCTGGCAATGACAGGTAAATTGAGACTGATCATCACTCCCACACATTCCTCCAGATTCGGAGCATTTTTTGCAACGAGTCGCGTCTACAGTGTACTTCACATCAAACCCATGAGGCAAAGCTCCCTTAAGGGTTTCCATACCATCTTGAGGATACAGAATTGTATCATTTGAAACCGGCACTAGAATACGACGCTCACAGTTGTTAAGTTCAGAGAATTGCCTCAAGAGACCATCGTCTTCTTCCCCATAGAAAAAAAAGTCAGGAGAATTAGAGTGAGGAACAGGCTGGCATGTGAAGTTGTTCCTGCCAATCGAAATGTGTTGGGGACAGTCGTAGAATAGGGTCACGTTCTTAACATTTGGCTCATAACTGAAGAGATTACCCAAGGAAACGTTCTTCAAATGTGAAGAACAATCGTCATAGACAAGGTCTGTTCGCACAATTGTCATGTCGTAAGCGAGTAAGTCAATCCGTGTGACATTGAAAGTCTGCGAGCCGATCCGAATTGAAGGGAATCCATATTTATTTTCCGGACAATTGAGCTGGAACCCTTCGCTGCCACAATAACGGGGTCGATCATCTGACCAGAAAGGGTATTCTATTTCTCCTATTATGCCACAATACGGTTTGTATTTGCAGTCCCAGTAGTCTTTATCTGGTTGACAGAGGGATTTTGGCAAAGTGGCAAGGAAGGAGGAGATGGTAATGATGGTAAGGAACGAGACAGGGGCTTCCATTGTAAACTCCAAGGTTTATGGTTGCTGGCCTCGCTTTAGAATTTATCACAGCTTTGGGTAAAGGGAGACGTTGATTAAGTACAGGAGAGGAAAATCATAGACGCGACTCCTATTACCATTCATTTTGATTTTTGGGGAAAAAGAGACCTAAAAGCAATATTCTATCCTTCCACACATGAAATACAAAAGAAAAGAATTCGCTGTTGACCATTAAATGCGTACTCGAGACGGCCACCAAATGGCCCTACTTACAAGACTCAATCACGAAAGAGCCACGCACTTTCTTATTTCCATGCCCAAAATTTGAAATTTCAGAAATATTAAAATTACGATACAATTTTATTTAAACTACTCCATCATCTACATGTCATGTAACCAGTACCACATTTTGAATTCCCAATTTCAGCATTTATATATAGAAAATAAAATGATACATTAGGTATTACTAGATATCAATCATACATAGACATGCATGTTTAAAATTAAAATCATCTTAACTTCATTTAATATCATTTAATTATATCAGTAAATTTAGTTTTTATAGTGTGCTCCAAATAAATATCTGAGAAATAGACTGCTTCGTTGTCAAAATTTTCCGCCTGTGTATAAGAAATTTCTTTTTAAAAAAATTTGAAAGAACGAATGTATAACTTGTTTTTAATCGCATTTTTAACAAGTTATTACTTTTAATTATTCTTGATGAAAAAAATCTAATATTATTATATTATAAATGATGTATAACTAAATAAAGAGCTATCATTCAAGCACTATTATTAATTATTTAATAATTTCAGGAGTCACCACTTTCTTTTTCTTCGTCTCAAATCAAAGGTCAATAACTAAATCGTTGGAAATTCCAGTTGCTTTGTTTCCTAAACGTTCCCACTTCTGAGTTCTGACTCAAGATTTTAAAATATGACTTTCCTAATATTATTTTCATGCGAATAATATTCTATTCATTATTATATTATTTACATAACACTTTTGTTTTTATAATATAGTAATATATTTTTATAATAAAAAAATTACTGTATAATTTGATTATCTTGGTAGAGATTTTTTTTGGGTACAAAGTTAAAAACACTTTACATGTCAGAATAGCTGTTTAATTATTACTTTTTTTATTTGATATAAAATTGTGATGTTATTTAACTGCAAATTGTATACTATTAAAAGCAACTGAAATGTCAACAAACTTTAGCAAGCATCTGTTGTGAAAGAACAAGCAAAAAATATTTTATAATTTAAAAACTGAATTTCCTTTCTACAAAATTACCAAATCCTAAAAGCACACGTAGAAAGAATGCAAAAAATACTGCTGCTAATACTTCCGTTACTCTGTATCAAGCATCATAGCCATAGTTAACTTTATTTTTCTATCCCCTTGAAGTTAGTCAAAGGAACACTCATCAAAACCTGTGACTTCTAATTAGAAATGCGAGCGTTGGGATGTTTACTTGTTTCCAAAATCCAAATATTCCTTGTCACATAATTTATAAGAAAGCTTAGACACTCTGCGTTGAGCTTATAGTAGAAGAAGATTCTACATTTCTTTTTTTTTTTATTTGCCAACGAAGATTCTATTGCTGATCTTGAAAGAAAAGACATAACTTTCAGGTTGAATTATCTGGAACCTTCTGATTTTCCTTTTTAATTGGAATCTTCAGATTTTAGTGAAGCATTGGTTTTTTCAATAAAGAGACAAGTTATTAATAAAAGTTCCATTTTTATTCTAACAATTTTACATATTAGAAATTGGCAGTCATGAACTTTTATCGTGTTCGAACTCCATTGCTCAGCGTCTAAGATGATCAAAGAAGATAATATCTTGACTCTTGACTAACCATTATAGCTTTTGATCCAGAGAATGATTTAGAGATAATCAATTAATGGTGAAACTATGGCTTTTTTCTTTTTAATGGAATGTCAAACTATAACTCTCGATGCAAGGCTTGATTGTGACAAATTTATCTTTTGCATATTAAACAAAGAAGCTATTAAACAACTATGGCGTCACTGTTACTCAAATACATTGTAATGATACTTTTTTTTTTAGGACCAAATACATTCATGTTCACTTTCGTTATTCTGTATCATGTATCAATGCAAGAGGACATTTTTAATTTTATTTTTTCCTAGCCTCTATGAAATTAATCGATGAAACACGCATTGATACCTGTAATTTCTAATCAGTAACGGGAGTGTTGAATGTTGAGATGTTATTACTTGCTTCCAATGTCTGCATTTTTCATGTCCAGAGATATAGAAGAAAGCATAAACACACTGCAATGAGCCTTTAAGATTTTGGGACTGATCTAGAGGAGAAGACATAAGATTAGGAGTGTATATTGGGTCTAGAAACTAAGTGTGCCGGTCTTATCAAATCAAATCAAGTTAGGTTAAATTGAGTGTAAAAAAAAAAAGATAAACCAAGCCATAAAAAAAAGTTATATTGGCCCGATTTAATTTGAAATTTAAATTAAAAATTAAAAAATATTTTTTTAAAAAAATTATATGAAAATTTTATTTTTTAAAAAATAAAATATAATTTTATAAAGAATTATATAAAAATATTTTTAAAAAATTATTTTATAATTTTTATAATAAATTTCAAAAAAAAAAAAAACTTGGTCACGTGATTCTAGCCTAGCCTTATTTGATACTAAATCAGATTGGACAAAATCCAAACAACGAATTTTAATTTTAAAACTTGTTTAAAATTAAAGCAGATACTGGATTAGCCAAAATCTAACTTAACTCAATTAATATCCATCGCTATGTAAGATATTAGGATTCCCAATATCATGTTAGGGTGTAAAAGCCTATATTATTTATATACTCAGCTCTTGCATTTTACATGCAAAGAGTTGTAGTGTCTGATATGCTTATTGTAATTTTCTTTTAGTGCAAAGCCAAAAACACTTTACACTTTAAATCACCCCGTTTAAATATTTTCACATTTAATTAATTATTAGAAGATTGTAACGTTACTCAAGGGTAAATGGTACAATCGATATCAACAAATTCTAATGAGCATTTGTTTGTGAAATAATCAACAAGAGATACTTTAAAATTTAAACACTAAGCTTCTTCAAAAGTACCACGACCTAGAGAAAAGAACTCAAAAAAGTGATGCTAATACTTCCGTTATTCCTTATCATGTATCAATGCAAGAGTAACGCTTTTTTTCCCTTATCTCCATGAAATTAATCAACGGCAGAGTCATTAAAACATGTGACTTCTAATCAATAATGCCGGCATTGACATGTTCTTTACTAACATTCATAAGCTACATTTTTCATTTAAAAAAAAATTAGAGAACAACTTAGACAGTCTGAAATGAGCTTAATGTAGAGAAAGATTTGAGTGGGGAAAAAGACAGTTTTTGGGGGCATTTATAAGGTGTCCATATACATCCCAGCAAATGATGATCTCAAATCACTCTTCAATTCAAGCTTACTGAAAATGGAAAATAAGGAAAATATATCTGACTTGTGTTAGGGGCTTCGACTTTAATGCTTTTTCCATTCTCCAACCATTTCTAGTAGTATCATTTTATAGCTATAAACGTCATACTCATGCGAAACCCCTTCTACACTTCTTTTTTACATTTATGCATCGTTAATTTCTCTTTAACGTTTGGGGAAAATCTTTTGAGACCCAAAATATGGGATATCAATACATCCAAAATATAAGATCAAATTGATTGACAAGAACTCAAGCGTAAGATTCATATAAAATCCAATGATTAACAATTCTTCAAATAGCTATAACTTGTGATTTGGAAAGAGTTTTGGCTATTATTATCTATCCATGAAAATTTCTTTCCAAGCTTGTTGACATGGCAATTGGAGTTTATCCAATGGAGGTCATTTTGAAGCTCAAAATCTTTTATTTTCATATGTTTTATAGTTGTTTTAGTTATTTCAATTTTTGTCATTTATTTTTATTTCCTTTTAATTGGAATTTATTTTCTTATTTATTAGAGTTGACTATTGCTTCTATAAGTATATATGATGTTATTTCAAATCATTCGAAAATAAAGAAATTATATTTAAATCTTGTTTTTGTTTTCATTTTGGATTGTACGTACATGTTTTACCATTTTATATGTACTACACTACCCCTGATTATTAGCAACTTTGTGGACTTGTCAAGGTTTTCTTCTTTCTTTCTTTCTTTCTGTCAGAGAGGCCAATAAAGCAAAAGTTAAGAACCTGTTTGGTTTATTATTTTTAAAATATTTTAAAAAAATAAAAAAACTATTTGATAATGTATTTTTAATGAAGTGTTTTTATAAAACAAAAAAAAAATAGAATTTTGTTTTTAAAAATAAAAAAATCAAAATACTTTTTAAGTGTTTTATAACTTTTGTTTTACAAAATAAAAAAAAATAAAAAATAATTACTTTTCATAATAATGACTCAAACAGATTTTTTAATTTTTTTATTCTCAAAATTTGTTTTAAAAAATACCTATTGTAAAAATATTAAAACAAAAACAAAATCAAACATGCCCTAAATCTCTCCATTGTAAATTAGGTTCATTATCTTGCAATAGAAGTATAGAGACTCCATCTGTTGTAGTTCTAATTAAATTATTGTAATACCTAAATATACATATATATAATAATAAAAATAAATAAATAAATAATATATATTTGGTTATTAAAATAAAAAACTAAATAATTTTTTTTTTAGAATTTATTTTGGAGTATATAAAAATTTTAAAAGACTTTTCCAATCATTTTAAATCTCAATTAAAGCATATTAGACTTGTTGGGGGGGGGCAAAAGTGCAATATTGGCCAAAGATACTTTTATATTCATAAACATCTTCTCTCTCCAACTTTTTCATTAGAAGCAGCGTCCCATTTTCTTCTTCTTCATTTCATTCCCGAAAAAGCTGGCTTCTCTTCGCTGCATCATATATCTCCATCTCCCAAAAATTTCTCTTCTATTTTGGTTACCTCCATTTGCGCATCTACTGTTCCGGCGTGCTTCAAGTGCTTCTTCCCATCATTACAACTCCATTATTCTCATCTTCTTCCCATTTTCTCTTCACCGTCCAGCTGCCATTTTTGGAACTTTGAGGTAGTTTTTTTTCTCTTTCCCCTTTATCTTTCTTCTCCATTAATATTGATCCTTTCACATGCTTTATTGAAGCAAAGAAAAAGAAAATTTCCCTTCATGTAGCTCTCTTCATGCTTGGTGCCGTGGGTGAGCTCCATAATTGGGGTTTTTTGAATTTTAATATTTAAATGTAAATTAACCCTTCTAAAGTTATCTTTGGAGTTCTTAGAAGTAAGTTTTGAACTTAATTTGAGTTATGAAAGCTTAGATTGAAAAACCCCAAATTTAGGGTTAGTATTTAGAATAGAAATGTATATAAGAATTTAGGAATTTATGTTTTAGGGAGTATATTAAGTTATATAAATAATTATGGATATTATTGGAGTGGTTAATATAATTAATTTATTTTGGTTATAATTTTAGGTGATACCAGGGAAACTCATTCAACTGAGACTCAGCATTAAATAATAGGGAATAGGGACTTATACTATTAGTCCCAATTGGTGAGTGTGTGAATAATGGAGTGGTATACCTACTTCATTCCATTTTATATTTTCTATGGTGAAATTTTTAATTATGTGATTTATGGGCTCTATCCCTTGGAGAAGTAAATCGGTGTTTTTAAGACCTCAAATAGGATATATATATATATATATATATATTCTTATGATGATTTAATAAATTTATCAACACAAATTGATAGTTGAAATGTGGCGTGATATATTCTTGTGGAACGCAAAAGAAGGAATTAGATGAAAAGAAAGTGGTGGTGGGTATATGTTTATTTATGAGGAGAGTATTTTATATTGTCTTGTGGTTTCATATGTTATAAAGATTTTATTGAAGGTTAACTTGCCGTATTAAATTATTTATTTACTTCTTGATTTCCTTATTTATTTTTGATAGCTAAATTCCATTTGAAGGAATTTTATTTTAATTATTTTTTTATTTTATATAATGAATGGGAATCTAGTTAGGATCCCGTAGCCGTTAGCGGAGATAACGGCCTAGGTGCACCTAGAATAAATTGTGAACTGTAATGACACTGTGATGTGATGTATCCAGTGCTAAAATCTGAGATATTAGATATATTGTAAAAGTAATAAGATGGGATGAGTTCAAAGAAACGCCATGATATATGATGATGTGGTTTGATGATTTGGTTCCTCTCTATGGTACCCATTCTTACAATATTTTTTTTATATATATTTAGAAAATATAGATTTATCTAAAAGTTTCTTCTTATTTAAATAATTGTTCTTCATCTCATCTAATAATTTTATTGCCAAAATTATTCGATGATCATTGTTTTTTTTTTAAATTTCTGTGTGCACTTTATTATTTATACACTCACTAAGCCAGTGGTAGGCTTATTCCTCTTCTTTCATTATTTTTCAGACCAACAAGTTAAGGAGTGAAGTGATCTGGGAGCTTGAGAGCTACCAGACCCTTAGAGTAGGTGCTTAATTTTTGTGAAATTGTATCAGACTCCATGATGTGGTGGCATTTAAGCGTAGAAAAGAAATTTTGGTATTGTATGATCACTCATAATGTGTAAATATTGTCTTTGCTTCCTAACTAGACATTTTGGGTTATATGAAACTTGTTATTGCTGGTTTAAAGTTTTTTTTTTTCAGGTTGGGATGTCCAATTTTTAGGGGAGGTGCTGTCGAATTTTCGGTAGCCTCTAATGATGTAATAGTTGATTGTAGATTTTATAAGGCTTGCTAGGCTAACTAAATCTTCATATTAGTTTAGCCTATGCGCCGGTCATGCCCTAGAAATTGGGTCGTGACAATTATACAGAACACTAATATTAGGAGTGAAGCCACCATCATCCTCAGTAACGGTGGCACTGCAAGTAACACATAAACTCCACGAGAAATTGCCCAGTGAGAGCATTTAATACTTTAATGAGTGATATGAATCAGGAACACAATATTGTTTAGTAATAATACAATAATTATTATATATTATTAAATATAGAATATTATTTTGTTTATTTTAATAAATTTATTATTATAATCATACTTATCATGTAATAACCCAAATTAAAATAATAATTAATTAATTAAATTAGACCAAAATTTTTAAAATAGGTCAACATAGAAATTCTAAATAATTGTGGGGTCCTTATTTTTTTTAGACATGTGAAAACAACTTTTCTATGAGTCTTATATAAATTCCATTAGAAAACTCTGGGCATCTTTCATAATTTTTGCTTTTTCCCTTATAATATATTTTCTTTTCCCTCTTTCTCACTGCAGCACGTCTCTTGCCTCGTTTTTCTTCTCTTTCTTCGTATTTCTGCAGCCTTCTCGCAACGCAACTCTCTTCTTCCTTCTCCCATTTTTTCTTTCAATTCTCTGTTACGCCTCAATCATGCCTCACCCAATAAAATTTTATTTTTAAAAATAAAAAAATTAAAATATTTTTTAAATATTTTGTAACTTTTGTTCTATAAAATAAAAATAATTATTATTTTTTATAATAATGATTCAAATAAATTTTTTTAATTTTTTTATTCTCAAATTTTGTTTTAAAAAATATCTATTTTAAAAACACTAAAACAAAAACAGAATCAAACACGCCTAAATCTCCTCATTGTAAATTAGGTTCATTATCTTGCAATAAAAGTATGGAGACTCCATCTGTTGTAGTTCTAATTAAATTACACATAATACTAATATTAGGAGTGAAGCCACCATCATCCTCAATAATGGTGGCATCACAGTGGCACAGCAAGTAACACATAAACTACACGAGAAATTGCATAGTGAGAGCATTTAATACTTTAACGAGTGATATGAATCAGGAACACAATATTGTTTAGTAATAATACAATAATTATTATATATTATTAAATATAGAATAATATTTTATTTATTTTAATAAATTTATTATTATAATTATACTTATCAATTATATAAAAATTAAATTAATTCTTTTAACATTTATTAATATTAAAATAATTTAATATTTTAAATAATTATTTAATAAAATATTATTTCATATTTAATAATTATTATATTATTACTAAGAAACATAATATGTTCGAGAATCACACTACTTTCATACAAACCCGCAAATTACTGTTTCTTTGTTTGGCCCCAGCTTACGTAGCAAATAAGTTCACTAATTGACTATGATAGGAATGATCTAAAAAAATCATGAAAGTTTTTAAAGAAATAATAATAAATTAAATAAAAAATGAGTGAGGATTTGATTGGTCAAATGGAAAGTAGAAAAAAGTAGAAACAAGTTTTTCAATAATAATAAGTAAAAGAAAGGAGGAAATAATGCAAGATAATGAAGATAGGTTAGACCCAAAAGAAAGAAATAAAAGACTAGCATGTCAATGCAACTCCTGCGTTGACATGTAAAATCTCTAAAGTGCCCTTAAGACGAAGCATTCCCACTTCCCAAACCAATAATTTTATAAATTTGGGACATAAAAAGAAACTAAGGACATTAAAAAATGTTTTGTTTTTTGGGGGGAGGCTGGAAGAAAACATGTAATTTTGACTTTTTTCCTCTTAATATAAACATGTTTTCTTCTTTTATAACTAAGTTTTCATTACTCCTTATCGCAATTTCTCAATTAATCCATTAATTAATTATAATGGAATAAATAAATGAGTTGGTTAATTCCAAAAATAAATTAATTTTGGGGAAATTTCCTAGTTAACGATAACGTATAATTTAAACAGCAAAAGATATTGCAATGAATTTAAAAGGAAAAAAAAATTAGAGGGTCAAATGCAAAAATTAATTGATTGCTGGGGTGAGGGGATTGGGGCCAGGAAATTGTTTTCAAATGTGAAATGCCAATATGCCAAATACAGCTTTCTAATATGCCTCTTTTTTTTTTTTTTAATAATGCAGCTTTTTAATATGTTTCTTCATGAGATTACAGACAAGCAAATCTACCCACATGTGCATATATCATGACTGCTATTTGAGAAACTATCCTTCTTCACTGTGAGTTTGTTTCCATATAGTTAGACTAGTGCTTTGAAAGTTTGATATAATATATTTTTTTATATTTTTCATCCTATTAATATGACTATATTAATTACTTTGGTATTATTATATAATTTGTTAGCCCCCTCTCTATTTTCTGTTTTTCCCTCTTATGTGACAATATCATTCGGAGTCCAAATCTCCTGCAGTAGGATACAATAGCCAAAAATCCATTATTTTTATTTTTATTTTAATTTTGAAGGTTTAAAATTTGATATAGAAGGTAAAAAACTGTAATTGTAAGAATAAAAAATTTAACTGTAAAAAAAATTATACTTTAAAATTTTCAAAAGCAAAAAATAAAAAATAAAATGTTAAAAATCTTATTACTGAGACTGCTATAATTTGTTGGTCTAAAATAAAAAATTAATGTTATAAAAAAAGCGTTTACAAAAAAATAAGATAAAAAATAATAACAAGTACGAAAAAAGAAAATGATAGAAATGATTCTCATCACCATTCATTTTGACATTTAGAGGAAGAAAATATGTAAATGCAATATTCTTTCCCACGGAAACACAGAGCAAGAGAAAAGAAAAGAACTGGCTATGGACAAAATGGCTATACTTGCATGGCTCTATCAGGAAAGCACTACTGCATTCCAATTCTCTGTACGTTGCTTCCTGTATCCTGTTGTGCATCTCGATAAAACGCATCATCGCCGTTAAATATATTCGACAGATCAAAATGCATCATGCTAGTTCACTTATCAAAACACGTTCCAGCTGTCCGATGTGAGAGATCTAGTCCATCCATTTGAAGCCTTCTAAATGCTTCATTGATGCCACTACATAACCCCTTGCTCGATAATCCATCATCTTTCCCCCCTTTTTTTCCTATGAAAAATTCTTAGATACTCCTAGATTACCACATTATTCATACTCTCTCTAATAATAAAAGTTCAAATTAGTAAAATGGGGTCTACAAACTTAATTTTTCTATATATATATTTTTATAGTTTCTATAGACTTTTTGGCCCCCCCTGTTCCATTCTCTCTCTTCATTAAAAATTTTAGACCTTATTTTATTGATTTAAACTTTTATTAGTGGAGAGAGTATGGATGATAGGTGCTCTAAGAGTACCTAAGAATTTCTCTTTTTCTTTTTCATTAAGATGAAAAAAGTTTGAGTTTTTCTAACCTCACAGGCACGTTAGAACCAAGGTAAGCACTTCATAGAACCAACAAACTTATTAAGCATTAGTTTGAAATTGCCACCTAACAGAAGCTATTTTTATTACAACTCTTGGTTCATTTGCATCTTCTGGGTTTAAAGCATGTGAGTCATTGCTCTTGGATCATTTGCAGTTTGTGTATCACTTTGTTTGTAGATAAGATTGTTTTGTTTGCACTTGTGTATCACTTTCTTTGTAGATAAGATTGTTTCGTTTGTCATTTCTTGAAATAATTTAATCAAATAATTATAACAATTCTTGAAATCATTTTCATCATTTATCAAAGTGACAATTAAACATATAACTTGGTTAGATAACCACCTCATTCTTTTGTGTATGAGGTAGCTTATGGGTTTGATGCAAGTTTCTTTGTATGTTGCCATGAATTTTAAATGCTACAAGTGCTTTATAAAAGCTTAGGGGCTTTTTATATGCTACAAGTTTGTTGATAACATGGATAAATAGAAAATGAGGCTAAGATGGGGTAGTTTTTCACTTTTTGACAAACATGAGGCTAAGATAACTGTGTAAATTGATATGTATGGAGTATAAATTGAAAAAATAGAGTATGAAGTCAATAAAAAATCAATCCCCTAAAACCAACAAACTCAAGCCACATGCTAATAGAACGAGTAATTTATGCACAACAAAGAAAATGTAGATATACTGAAGCTTATGGAAGATAGGAAAAAGTAAAGAAAATAAGTGGTTTGGACCAAAATTCCCATAAAAGCCATGGTGGCTTCAGGATTTGCTAGCACCCCACAAAGCAAAATCAGGATATTGTACCACCACCATTCGAGGCAAACACAGATGCAGCCTGGAATTGCCAACTTAATTAGCAACTTACAGTGCATGAAACAATCAAGAGAAACCACCCTATGTTTTCTTATGGGTGCCTAAGAAAACCACATAATAATTAAAGATGCCAGGAGGTTGAAGTTAGTCCAAACCCCACTTAAAGCCATGCCTTTGATTCTCAAACCAAGGTAAGAAACGAGAAAAAAATTGATGGGTGTGTGGAGGAGAATGGAGAGAGCAAAATAGAGTGTGAAAGGCAAAGTAAAAGAATTGGGTTTGAGGCCCACCACAAGATTGATGATTACATAACAAACTCATGAAATCTACTTTAGAAAAGACGTGATATCGTGCTTAAGAACAGAGTGTGAAAAGATGCTTTGCTAGGTGAAGATGGTCTACATTTCGGATATGTAATGGGGTCTTTCTAGTGGATCAAAATGGGTAAAATAGGGGTTTTATCAGAGGGTGGAGATAAGCTTTAGCCTAGGTAGTTTTTCTTCTTCTAATAAACACCCAAAATGGCATCATTTTTGCAAAATGCATGCTATGCACAGCTTCTGCAAAAGCGTAGACAATCGAGATGCAAGCATCACTCAGTTTCCTATTTTTATGTTAAAATTACAAAATAAATGGGCTTTTATATATGAGTCAAATCGTCTGCAGTAAAACAAGTTAGTGTAGATGACTTGTTTAGGGTCCTTTCTTTTCATGGTGTGAAAATAATATAAGATATTTAGAAATTGCAATTGAGAAGATTAATTAAAAAAATTATACTTCAAAAATTTTAATTATATAAAAAAAAAGCTAAGAAGGCACACTACATAATGTGCAACTTCACTACACGTGATCTAAGCACCTTATATGTTTGAGGTCTCGTTTGATAAATGGGAGAGAGCATTTATGAAATAGAAATAAGAAATAGAATGGGAATGAAAAGGAATCTTATATCATATAGGTATGTTTTGTATGATAGGAAAAAAATATAAATATTTTTACTTTTTTATATTTGAAATGGGATGAAAGAGAGATTGAAAGACCAAAATATTTTTAATTATTTTTTATTGTTAATAATTATAAAATATAATAAAATAATTATTTTTAATTATCAATAAAAATAAAAAATAAGAAAAATAATTATTATTTTTTTATAATAATAATATTTTAATTTTAAAAAAATTAATTTTAATTATCTCTACTACTAAAAATTCAAACACATAAGGGTAAGATGGTCCAAAAATTTATTTTCCCTCAAGGTAGACTACTTTTTATAAAAAATATGAAGGTTTGCACTCTCTCATGTTTGAAAGTTTAGACTTTTTCAAGGAAAAAACTACCCTACATACCAAACATATTTTTCCTTCTCTCCCATTCCCTTTCCCATTCTAAGAATGTTCTTTCCCGTCTACCAAGCGGGGCCTGAGTACTTTGTATGATAAGTGCACTAGAAATCATTATGTGCTTTGAAAGTGTCACATTATTTATAATGTTTCTAATGAAAAATGTCAAATAAAATAAAATGAGATTGATCTATTAATAAAATAATGCTAAAATTATATAATTAAGTTTTATATTTAGTTATTTGATATCACATAAATAAAGTGTCATATAGAGTCTACTTTCTATTATCCAATATTATTATTTCATAGAGTTTATTATATAATTTAGTTCTATTTTATTAGTTAACGTATAAATAATATGATATACCAAATGTATATAAAAATTTCTCAAAATGCAAATGATAGTGTGTGATAATAGAAAAGCACTCTACAATTCAGTGTCCAATAACAAAAGAATAATGATACTAATAATTTGTTACTTTATATCACGTATCAACGCAAGAGTCACCTTTTCTTTTAATTCCTAATATCCTTGAAATTAATCAAAAGAACACTCATTAAAACCTGTGACTTCCCGTCATCACTGTTATGCCGGTGTTGAGATGTTCTCACTTGCTTTCATGAGCTGCACTTTTCACGTCAAAAATTACACTCAGCAATAAATGTAGAGGGAAAATCTGGCGCTGATCTTAGATGAGAAGACATAACAAGCCTTGGTGATATTTCTTTGGATTCCATACTACCTTCCAACATTTCAATCACTCTAATCATCATAGGTCTATGAGCAGGAACTGTCTGAGAGCAACACAATCCCACTATGGTCATCCTCTTCGCAAACTGCAGGGTAACACATAAACTACCCTCTTCAGAAATCAATTTAGGTCTAAAACTCCAATTTGGTTTGTCATAGATGGCATATTTTTTAGTTTAGTCTCTTACAAATATATCATTATCAATAATGTCTCTCACAAATAAATAAACAATAAATTAATAGAAAAGTATTATTTATATCAATTTTATTTATAAAAAATCAAATTAAGAAATACTCATATATAAAATATCAAACTAAAAAAAAATAATTTTGTGATGAATCAAATTAAAAAATATTTTATTTTTAAAAATTAAATTAATAAAGTAATTTTATGAGGGACAAAATTAAAAAGAAAAAACGCAATCTATAAGGGATTAAAATAAAATTTTACTCATCAATTTAGCAAGAATTTACCTTGTGACAAGGTAAAAAAATTAAAATACTATTTATTAACTTAAATATATTTTTTAAACTAAAATATTCTCCTATATAATCTTTTTATGGATAGCATTTTAGTAAAAAAATAAAATTATATTAAAGCATATATTTTAAAATTTTTTGGTCCAACTTTAATCTAATTTTAAATTTAAAATTAAACCAAATTTTTGACTGAAGTGTATGTCTTGAATTTTTTTAAATATAATTTTCTGCAATGTTGGTTTCAAAGAATCTAGTGTTTCATGGCAAGATAGAACACATGAAAATCAAGTTTCATTTTATTTGAGAAGTTCAACAATCCAACCAAGTTATCCTGGTTAATTGTATATCTGAAGATCAACTTGCATATTTGCTCATGAAGTCATTACCTGCGGGAAGGTTTGAAATCCTCATACTGAACATTGGTGTTTGTCACAAAAATATCAAAAAGGAGTGTTTGAAGAGTTGGCATTTTGGTTCTAGATTTTTAGCATAAAGACCAGCAGCAAATCTTGAATTAGTTAACATTATCTGTTGCCTGTTAAAAAAATTTAAATAAGCCGTAACAGTCTACAAAATGGGCTTTAAAATAAGAAGGAAGTTGTTAATCTCTCTGTACAATTAGCTGACCAGTATTTGAATAAAAATTCAGAGTCTTCCTCCGACTTTTCTTTCTATATATATTTATATGCTTTTAACTCTGTTGCAATTATCCCAATTTTTCTTTTTCAATCCGATGCTCTGCAATCCAATAGAAGAGTAGTTTAATCTATTCAAGATTAAAGTGGCAGATTGATGATGGGAAATCCATTAATGTTACTAACCACCTTTGGTTGCAGGCACAGCGAGATGCTAATATACACGTTAATAGTGTAGAGGACCTTATTCTACACGACAAGGCTACTTGGAATGTTCAAACTCTCAATCTGCATTACCCTTGGAATGTAGTTAATCAGATTTGTAAATGCTGCTTCTCCGCATCAGGACTTAGAGACAAGCTATATTGGTCAGGTAATAAAAGTGGAATTTTTGCTATCGGCTATAAAATTTTGGCAAAAGACTCTTGCATCTCTATAAGTAATGGCCTTCTATACTAGAAGCAATTATGGAGACTTAAACTAACATCAAAAACTAACTTTCAGAGTTTTGATGTTTACATGGAAGGTCTTAACAGATTCTCTTCCCATCTGACGAACATTAATCAATCATCACATGGTAGTTGAATATGTCTACCCCTTTTGCCAAAGCCTTGAGAGTATGGACCATATCTTTATCCAATGTCAATTTGCGAGGGCTATATGGTTTGTTTCCCCTTTGTCAGTAAGAGTTTATCATTTTCAACAGCATAACATTTTGAATTCGATTAATATTTGGTTTAATCAGGTGTCAGATAAAAATCTTAACAATGAATACTACACGAAGTTAATAGTTGTCACCTTATGTGTTATATGGTGATTCACGAACAAAACCACTTTTTAAGGGAAGAAAGCGGATACTTTTGCTGGTACTGAAATGGTTCAAAGCTTGATCGCTGTACATTTGCATGGTCAGCAATGCAACATGGACAAAGGGCAGGCATGACAGAAAGGATTTGTAGATGGAAGTGCTAGAGATTGACTTTGATGTAGCAAAAACACGCGAGAATTGGGAAAATCAAACAGAAAATTTCGAAGATCAAAGTTAAAAATTTTATTGATGAAAAATTATCATCAAAACTGAATAAAAAGGCATTTATATGTTCCCCTAATTAATTTTTGAAAAATAAATAAAAAAACACATAAAATACAAGAAAAAAAAGGAAAAGAAAAATAAAAATAAAAATAAAACAGTCTCAAAATGTCAAAAAAACAAAACATTTTGGACCTAAAAATGGCTTCAACGGGTAGATCGAAGTTGGGAAGGCACATGACCTACCGTGTGGCCAAATTAATGGGTTGGGTGCTTCTATATAAGCGCAGCAACCTAAGCCAAAAAGGCACTCATCAGCATCCTCCGTTCCTCTTCAAGCCGCCACCATTTAAACTATGGCTTGCTGCTTTGCAGAAAATGCCACAAAGGCCTACCTTAGTGCTTTGAAATGGTGAGTATTCCCTTTATGTCCCAAAATTCTATTTCAATCTCCACATATCAAGTACATTTTAAAGTGTCGCCAATCATGTATCTGATGTGGTTTAGATTTTGTAAAATGGGTACTTCATGTCAAATAAGATACAATTATGATTTCATGGTTTGTAATGTGAATTTGGGTTTTGCTTTTGTCAGGGTCAAAGAAGTGAAAAACCAAATGTGAGTGAATTCATATCAGCACTAGCAGTAGGCAATAATGCACAACAAATGGTTATAGCCTGTGCCGGGGTCGCAGATTCCACCATGCCATAGCTTTGGTGTGTGGGGCTCACCAAACTGGTCTTACTTCCAGTTAATTGAAAATTCTAGCAACTAGTTATATTTTACACAAGGGATTTATATACAATCCTCTTTAGGTTTGAGTCAATAGTTTGACGTAATTCCGACCTATTTGAAATCATCCAAAATTCCTAATTATATCTTTAAAATTTTCTAAAATTCACAAAAATCATATCCTGAGATAAGCATACAAATTTATTTGTATTAAGCATATAATTTATTTTAATTAATAGATACAAAATTTTATTTAGAAGAGTATGTTACAAGTTTCTTTGGTCCTCTTGACTGTCTAGATGTAAATTGCCATCCGTCCTAAGATCCACATTCCTTCTCCGCTTTTATGCTTTGATTCACTTTCACCATTTTGACTGCTTTGTAAGGGTCTTCTACACATTTTGATGCAGAACATCAACAATACTAGGGGAAAATAGATAAAAATCATGTCATTTGCTAATGAAATTGAGTAAGGTAGTTGCAACTTCATAACATCCTTGTATTAAGAATCAAGACAAAATGAAATTGAAAAGAAATATTCCTTTTGTCATTCGAAAAGTTACCTATAGATAGAATACATAACTCAAAAGAAAGAAGAGGGAAGCGTATAAACTATACCATTCAAACATGCGCCTAGGGTTATTATTGGTAATGGAACAAGGACAGCCATGAACTCTAATTTGCATGTTTAATTATCATGCATGCAATTACTTAAACAAAATGAATAAGCATTCCTCCTGTTTCTTTGTCTAATTTCGTAAGAATTCTTGTCAGCTGAATGGGGTTGTTGCAATTACAAGTTATGGAACTAAGTAAAAGACAGAGAAAAAATTGGGGAGCAAAGCACACTTAACTCTGTTTTTTCATTCATATATATAGCAAGAGTTTTACATCTTAAACAAGTAACATTAAATACTTAACCATTCTTACACACAACATGATCTTAAAGTACTAAAAACAATACACTAACATTACTTTAAAAACAGATGATACTAAAAATCAGCTTTTAACCTGCTACAATATAAGAAATACTAAAGCAAAATGAACTGAACTCAAAAAAATAAACTAGACAATATTCGTAGTGCACTCAACTCATGCTCAGTCAAGGTGTGCTCAACTCTATTTCAGTCAAGGTGCACTTCAGCTTTTCACCTGCTACAGTATAAGGAATACTAAAGCAAAATGAAACTAAACTCAAAAAAATAAACTAGACAATATTCGTAGTGCATTCAACTCATGCTCAGTTAAGGTGTGCTCAACTCTACTTCAGTCAAGGTGCACTTCACTTCAGCTTTTCACGTGCTACAATATAAGGAATACTAAAACAAAATGAACTGAACTCAAAAAAATAAACTAGACAATATTCGTAGTGCGTTCAACTCGTGAACAATCAAGGTGTGCTCAACTTTACTTCAGTCAAGAGGCACTTCACTTAAACTATCCTTTACTTCACTCAAGCTGCGTTCTACTTTACTTAAGCTGGGCTCTACTTTATTAGGAGTCGCCTGTGCCCAATTTCATCGTAAGATGTTTTGGAGTAAACTCCAATGGGGCTTCATGAACACCGTGAAAGTCAGAAAGAAACGAGGAGGAAATATATTATATAGGACCAAAGTTAGGCAGAGTACTGTGAAGAACAGAGTCAGCTGCTGGTATTAGGACGATTAACTTAAGCGTCAACAACACCATTCTCTGCCACAGCTATCAGCTTATATCTTCACTTTCTTTCTTCTTTTCTGTTTCTTCTGCCTTACAGTGGCTAATTGACTTCAGCTTGATGGCACATTTATAATTGAAGTTATTTTGAATCCATGATTATACTACGCTTGGGATCTAAATTGAAATGGATAAGCAACAGCTGCTTGCAAATGATGACCTGTCCCCAATGTTCATGCAACTGTATTTTTTTTTAATATATATTTTCACGTTTGTATGTGGTGAAAGGAGGTGGTTAAGGCCAAGAAAAGCAAAAATTGTATAAATTACAAGTATTAATAGCCCAAAAATGTGATAACTATTGGTCAAATATATATTTTTTCTTTTTCCTTTGACTGGGACTGAAATTTGAATTCTATTTCTTTGATAATAAAGATAACTTCAGTACTATTAAATCCAAACTCATTGACTAATCATTTCTTTTTGTTTGTCCTACAGCTAGATAATAAAAAAAAAATGATTACTATTGTTGTGGTAAATTAATAATTATTATCTAAAATTTAAGTGATCCCCCAGCACACACGCATGCGCAAAGGGTTGCTTATTGCCAATGTTTCCGCGTCTCTGGTAATTTCATAAGCACTAGTTAAAAAAAGTATTGTTCCGAAAATGGTTATCTAATTATTTCGAAGTAAGTTTGTTTGAGTTCGTTGGTTATCTCCTTTTTTTGGCGTGAATTCTAGGACTTCTGTCTTTCTTTTTCTCAGTTTGGTATAATCTATCGGAATAGTGAAAGGTTCTGAGTAGTACTCAGATCAAGGAAGAAAGTAAAGAAAGAAGAAGTGAATAGAGAGATGAGAGATTCTGAGAAACAGAATGAATGGATCTTGTATTGCATAATCTCTGAACATCACATTATAGAGATACATCAGGTGAGCTTCACAGACTGTACGAGCTCAACTGAATTGCCAACTAATACATCATACAAACTAAAAGTTATAACTAATATCCCTTGACATCCCCCTGTTTGGTTCTTAAGGACTCAAAAGCACAACGAGAGAGGGGTTTAGTAAGGACATCTGCAAAAGGTTGTCTGCATATACAGAGGAAAGAAAGAAGCCTCCATCATATGCAAATTGCTCTAACTAGGCCTAAATCGTCTTTGCCATTGACGATTCAGCTGTCAGGCTATAATTTTTTTTTCGAACACCAAATATCATGTGGTATTTGATGTCATATATTGAGAAAGTAGGGTGTCCGTATAGCATCTAGGAATATTAGGATAACTTACATCATATGAGGGTGCAAAAGCCTGTATCTCTTTATGTCTTCTGCACTTATATGCAAAGGATTATGTCAAATAACAGAATGCTAATGGCAATTTGTTTTAGTATAACGCCAAAAGTACTTTATACTTTAGAATTTCCGATTTAAATATGTCACAAATAATTTAGTAGGAGATTGTAATGTTACTAGAGTGTAAATTGTATGATATCAACAAATTAAATTTTAATAAGCATTTGTTTGCAAAATAATAAACAAGAGATACCTTTAAATTTAAATACTAAATTTACCTCTTTCAAAAGTACCACATCCTCAAGACACACAAACAAAGAGCACAAAATAGTGATGCTAATTTCCCTGTATCATGTATCAAAGCAAGAATCACCTTTTTTTCCCTATCTCCAATAAATTAATCAATGGCACACTCATTAAAACATGTGACATTTAATCAATAATGCCACTGTTGACATGCTCTTTACTTAGATTCATGATCTACATTTTTCATTTACAACAAAATTTAGAGAAAAGCTAAGATACTCTAGAATGAGCTTAATGTGGAGGAAGATTCGGGTGGTGGAGAAGACATAACAAAACTTTGGGGCATTTATAAGAGGAATCCATATGCTGTCTCCCAACAAATGATAACCCCATGTCACTGTTCAACTCAAGCTTATTTAAAATTGAAAATCCAATATGGAAAGTGTATTTGATTGTGTTAGGGGCCTCAATTGTAATGATTTATTTTGTCCTCCAACCATGTTTAGCAACATCATTTCATTGCTATAAACAATCATATTTATTTGAAACACCTCTAACATTTCTTTTCCACATTTATGCACTGGTAATGTCTCTCCAGCAACGAGAGAACTTTGAGGACCCAAAATCTTGATGGCTATACACACACCGCACTATTCTGTAGTGGCAAGGGTGGAAGAATCTAGTTCTGATCTTAGAGCGGGAGACATGACAGGCCTTGGTGGCATTTCCAGTGAATCTAGGCTTCCTTCTAACATATCAATCACTCTACTTATTGTAGGTCTTTGAGTTGGAAATGTTTGAATACACCACAAACCCACAATGGTCATTCTCTTTGCAATATCATTTTCCTCCATGGTGTTCACCCTATCATATCCCAAATCGCAGCCTTGCTCAAGTTTATCATAAATCCAATCCGGAAAATATTTCTCAGTTGTGCAATTGGCTTCAGCATTCATGCTCTTTCGTTCTCCAACCATGTCTAATAGCATCATTCCATAGCTGTAAACATCAGACTTATGTGAAACTCCTCCTATATTTTCATTCCAAACTTCTGGAGCTACATATCCTAAAGTCCCTCTGGCTTTTGAAATTACAATAATGCTTTCTTTCCTGGGACAAAGTTTAGCAAGCCCAAAATCTGAGATCTTGGGACAAAAGCTTTCATCTAAAAGGATGTTATGTGGCTTTATGTCAAAATGTAAAATTCGAGTGTTGCATCCTCTATACAAGTATTCAAGCCCTCGAGCTGTCCCAATTGCAATTTGGTACAAATTTTCCCAAGTCAAGGATGGAGAAGTTTTATCAGCTTTACTAGAAATGAACTTTTCAAGGGATCCATTGGCCATGAATTCATAGATGAGAGCCTTTTTCCTCCCTTCCAAACAAAACCCAAGAAGAGTGACAACATTAACATGGGAAGTTTTACTGATGCTAGCAACCTCATTGATAAAATCTTCCCCATTCCCTTTGGATGGCTCCAATATCTTTACAGCGACAGGGTAGTCATTGAGTAGTTTTCCTTTGTATACAACACCATAACCACCTTGACCCAATTTAACTTCAAAAGAATTGGTCATTTTCTTGACATCTGCAAATTTATATCTTGTGAGAGCTAGAGGTCCATGGTTTCTAATGAAGGCCTCCATTTTTCGGTCAAGCTTAGATGCCTTCCAAAATAATATTTTTGGTCTCAATGATTTGATTGCACAACAGAAAATAATAATACATATTAGCAGTGTTCCTGCTCCACTCGTCGAACCTATCACATACAGTAGGTAAAGCATTGAGTAGAAAATATGATTGATTCCTCAATTTCTATGATACAATATGTGGTCAGAATGCTTGAAAACAAAGTCATCTAAAATAAATGAGAAAAAAAGTATTGTGATCTTAGAATGAAAAATTTTAACGTCTAGCTATATTTAAATCTATATATATATATATATATATATGCTAATTCAGATGGTGCTATGTAGTTATATATTTATGCTTATTACTTTGACTAGGTGCTATTTTGATATATGCCTAATGATTCCTCATTTTGGCCCGGATATATATAAAGGAAGAAGTTCATTTGAAAGCACCCAGTTGAAGTAGCATCAACAATAAGGTAGTATGAAAAATAGTAAGAAACATCAACTTATATGGAGTATTGAGTTGAAAGATAACAGTTACTACGAAAAATTGTAAAGAAAAATATGAAACAAGAAGTTCGATCCATTACCTATTATAAGTTTCCTCTTCAAATTCCGTGAATTTCCTGCAACTATGAGCAAAGAAAAATTAGAACTTATATAGTTATCTAAAGTGCTAAACTCAATCACGCAACTGTGTGACTGCAAGCATTTGGGTTGTTTCTTGATAATATATGCTTCAAGAATTTTCAATTAGAAGTCCACAATATTCTTATTTGGTTAAAGATAAAACTTAGCAATTTTTTAAATGTTTGTTAGCAGATTATTCAATAAAAATATAACAAATAGATTTTTTTCTTTACAACTAGTTGATTTTTTTAAAACATCCATCTCCTGCTAATTAGTGTATTAGAGAATTTGATAACAAAAATCTAAAAACTAGACTTTTCTCTCCTTGGTTAGTCTCCTAACATTGAACAGTAGTTAGCCGACTTGAAGTTAGGTTTGTAGGCTTGCTTACAAATAGCTAAGCTTAATTAGTGTGTCGCTCATAATATTGGCCAAATCCAAGTCGAAGAGGAGACTTTGATGATTTTCAAAAGTGGAACTGTGGATGTGGGGAGTTAGGACTATTGAGTATTGATTTATTTCAGTCCAAAAGAGAAAAGCAAGTCGACTTTAACAACAAGAAGAATGAAACTTGGTAAAAAATAGTGAAATGTCTTCTTATATATAGGATGGATGGATAATACTTATATCAGCATTCATATGGATGCGGCTTTTAATGGTTAAGGGTCGTTAGATTTTTCTTTTTTGTGAGAAGGAATAGGGGAATTATTGGAATAAGAACAAAGAAGGGTGTTAAAAGACTTAATGGAAAAGTTATCACATTTCCATCATGCCCAAAAAAAAAAAAAAAACTAGAGGCACCAGTAATAAAAGGTAGCTACTTTTGAAGATGTTAACACTGACCACCTACTTAATATAGGGATGTTGTCTAATTAGCAAATAAGTTTTGGAGTTTTAACTTGGTTAACACCTTTGTTTTGTTGATTGGGAAGGGCTCTTAGATGTTTCTCATGGAAACAAGAAACTAGCATTACTGAGTGGGATTTTGGCAAAGTGGTTAGGAAGAAGATATGAAGTTCCATTGTTAAGTGTAAGGTTTATGAAAGCTGGCTAGAGATATGTTAATGCTTTGGGATAGAGGTGATGTTGGTTCTCATCACCATTCATTTTTAATGAAACAAAGACATAAATGCATTATTCTTCTACAATTGAAATAGAGCATGCAAAAGAAAGAGGTAGTGGCATGGTGTTGACTATGAATACATATTTGAAATGGGGACAAAATATCTGTATTAGTTTACTAGAGAAGTCAACTAGGAAGTCACTGTTTAGTTTCCTATTCCTGAGTTAAAAATAAGGAAAAAGTTAAAAGCTCTAATTTAGAAATGGTGAAAATTATGTTATACTTTTATTTAAATTGGATCATCGTTCACATGTACTAGTATCACATTTTGGATTCTAAAATTTAGTTTCTAAACAAAATCATATTAAAATAAAAAATCACAAGAAAATTTACAAGATTGATATACCCAATTTGTATGGATAGAAGTCTTGATTTTACATAAAGGAAAATTTTAATTATATTTCTATTAGCAAAAATTGAGTATCTTTTTTGTTCTTTTAGCTAGTACACATACTCAAGTTGTGAACTTGTGATAAATAAATTTCATGTCAACTAGATTGTTTATAATTATAATAACATTCCTAATTGTAAGACAGTAAAAAACATTGCATGAAGAGATAAATACTAAGGAGCGAAGATACCTTTATAGCAGCGGTGGGGTTCATTACTGCCATCCTTGCAAAAGCATAACATCAGCTTGGTGGTTTGATTGTAGCCACAATATCCTCCAGAATCCTCACACTCAATGCAGTCTCTCCCTTTCCCTTGTTGGGAATCACTAATAAAAGCACAAGAACGAATCATGAATAGCAACTTCAGCTCCTTAAAACTTAAATGGACACGATCAACTTCATATTGATCATGTCACATCGCAATATAGATTCCACCATTAACCGTCATTCACCAAATAAAACCCTATCATTAATGACAAAGAGGTGTGGTATCTCAGAGTCTAGACTGTCTCAATTTATTAGGTGAAAATAAATTATTTTAAACAAATCTTGACTACTCAAATCACCTAAAAAGGTTTGTTTACTTTCTTGAATATAATTTTTTGTTTCTCAGATGATTTGAATAGCTATAATTTATTCAAAATGATCTATTTTCTCTCCACAGATTGCCTGAGCGTCCGAACATTCTTATGGTTATATAATTACCAATTTACAGTTCAAAGTCTAGACGATGAATAACTCTAACCTGGTGTTGAGGGTAGGACAAAAGGTTATGGTATAATTTGCGGAGGCGCATGTAAATGTGATCTTCGCATCGTCATACGCGTAGCTGTAGGCGCGTGGGCAACTGCTTTTGAATACCTCAGAGTAGGAATTTGGCGTGCAGTTACTTGGCGAGGCATAGTCACCAGTGCAGCAGTACTGGGGCGAGCCAAATGCCTCGCAGGCACTCTTGCACGCCACCGCTGCTTTACCATCTACGCTCGCAACCTTAAGCTCTGAAGGACACGTGCTGTTCAGATCCATAACGCAACCCGAGCTGTAGCAGTTGCCACCGGAACCCCCTTCAGGGACGACGAGCATAGGGACGTTGTAACCGTCTACCATGCTGACGTCGTAGAAATCAAGGCCGCCAGATTGGTCCAAAGTGAATTCTGCCAACGTGGCCGGTGGTGTGGCTCCACTGCCGGCGCATTCTAGCTTGCCTGAGCCGCAATCAGCTGTGACGCAGGAGAACTTGCCGGTGGAGTTTTGGGAGCAGAGAGTTCGACCCCAGATGCGACCACTCCAAGAGGTAGGTGCAGAGATTGTCTTGGACTCACCCGTTTGCAGAACGAAGCCCGTGGTTGAAAGAGCCGCATATTGGCCGGACGAAACCATGCCTGGCCATACCGTGTAGTCGCATTTGTTAACTATTGTGAATGTAGTTGAAATTACACCTGCAAATAGTATTCCGCAAATACATTAGACCCAGTAATTGTAGAATTGGGGCGGTACAATTAAAATTACCGATTTCATTTTTGTTCATGATGCTTCACTGTAATTTCAATTTTGCTTACCTGATGCTGATATATGAAGTGTTAATAGAAATGAAAACAATAGTGTCAGGCGGCCCATTCTGAAATCTCCTGAATAAAGGAGACGAAAGGCAGTGAGAAACAAAGAATGAAGAATATGGAGAAGGAGAAGAAGAAGACGGAGGTGGAGCTGGGAAAACCAGTTATGCAAATTCAAGGTTTATGGAAGATATGGGGTTCCATTGCTAAATGCAAGGTTTATGGAAGCTGGGGAGAGATATATCACTGCTTTGAGATCTCACCACCATTCATTTGAACGAAACAAAGACGCAAAAGCATTATTCTTCTCCAATTGAAACGCGCAGGCGAAAGAAAGGTAGGTGGCATAGTGTTTGACTAAGAACGCGTATTTGAAACCGCCACTAAATATCTGTATAGTCTACGAGAGACGAGTCATTTGCGGAAGCCCCATTCAGTTTCCCACTCCAAAGTCAAAGGTAATTATTACATTATTACTAAAATACATAATATTCTCGAGTGCGGATCACTCTACGTAGTCGGCAGCCAAGAATTATTATATTTTTCTCTGGTTGGCCCCGGCTTAATCACTACCAAATAAGTTCACCAATGGACTATGGTAGGATGATCTAAAGAATTCATGAACGTTTTTCAAGAAATAACAATAAATTAAATAAAAAATGAGTGAGGATTTGATTAGTCAAGTGGAAAATAATGTCAAATAATGAAAAGGCGTTGGACCTAAGAGAAGGAAATAGAAGAGTTACATGTCAATGCGACTACTACGTTGACATGTAAAATCCAAAAGTGTCCTAACACGAATTAGTTCCCACTTCCTAAATCAATAATTGTCCACATTCTGATGATCGCCTTTATGCTATTTTATGAATTACAGCACTACTCTTGGTTCAATCATGCAATTGCTTAGTCCCACAGACATGGCAAACATAACTTTTAATCCAAGTTGAATTTTACATTTACATCTGTCGGTAGACCCTAAACAAAGGTAAAAAGAAGGGAAGATGAGAACAAAGGGTGGATTAGTATATTTATCAAGGAAATTTGTTCATAATATTATGCATAACGATGAAAAATGTTTATATCGTGGCAAATGCTATCTAAAAAAAAAAAATTATTAAAAAATGTATTTATAAACATGCTTGCAATTATGTGATAAAATTTTTATTACTTTAGTTGGTGCTGTAAAAGTTATATTAAAAAATTCTCAACCATAAAAGGTGTAGTTCACGGTATTTCAAGTATTCATTGGAAATTCTATGTTGATGATTGCATTTTTTTTTTGTTATGTAAATTTCTAAACATGCAAGTATATATTTTTACTTTGTTCTGTAAACTTTTTTTAGATTAAAAAATATATTCGAATTAAAGTATGAATAGTGAACGAAAAATGATTAGAAATGTATTATGATGGTTAAAAAAAGGATATTTAATGGGGGATTACTGGGAAGTCTCAACAATAACTAAAGTGTTGAAATACTTATGATATGTTTGGATGTGTATTTAAATTTTTTCACGTCACATTTTAGAGAAAGTAAAGATTGGTAAATTTTATATAAATATGATTTTATAACGAGAATCTAAACACGCACTTAATAAAAGATTTTAAAGATTGATAATTTTTATACAAACATGATTTTATAACAAGAATCTAAACATGCACTTAATAAAGGATTTATCAGGTTCCCCTTCATCATGCCAAAAAAAAAACAAAGACGCTCGCAAGAAAAGATGACAACTTTGAAGATGTCAACACACACTTATATCTAACTAGGAAATAAGAATTTCGAGTTGTACTTTTAACTAGTCAACACCTCTGTTTTGTTGAATGGAAAGGGCTTACTTTTATTATGTTTCTAATGGAAACGATCAATTAACATTGCTGAGTGGGATTTTGGCAAAGTGGTTAGGAAGAAGATATGGGCTTCCATTGCTAAATGCAAGGTTTATGGAAGCTGGCAAGAGATATGTCAATGCTTTGTGATAGAGGTCATCATGAATATTCTTGTAGCCCTTATTAAAGTAGTAATGCTAGTAACCATTTCGAGAAGGTCTCACCACTGGGAAGGATGGGTTGGAGTAGTTTGAAAAGAAAACTAAAGGGACAAAGTCTCACATTGAATAAAAACAACAACTCATAAGCTTATATAAAAGGGGAGATATAACACATGTCAAATAGTACTTTGAAGCATCAAGTGGATTTAAATATTAATTATATAATTAATATTTAAACACTTAGCACTTAACACTTGGCACGTGGCGCGTTCGTGAGCATTGGATCAAAATAGATCTAATGGTCTGTATCTGGTCAAATTATTTTTAATAATAATAATTAAAAAAAACCGATTTCAATTTAATTTATATACGTTTTTATCTTCAAAATTAGAAATTGATTTCGGTTTAATTGCCAACGTTTAGAAATTGATTATTCTTTAATCACAATTAAAAGTTCAGTTTCATACAAAGGAGGCAGATCAGAAAAGCAGACAGACAGAACATTATATCTCCCTTCCAAGATCAAAAGCATAGAACTCTCTCTAATTTTTTTTCGTACTGCATGAAAGGAAATATCTGTAGTTGCTGATAGAAATCTCTGGTGCTTAGGATAAATCCTAGGGGTGGTCCACTGAAACCCAGCAGCAAACTAATGGGGACGAATAACACCTTAAGAAATTTTTAAGAACAAATAAATCTGCAAAAAACTGTCCCCATATATATAGAGAGAGAGGAAAGGAAGAAGCCTCCATTATACGCAAATTACTCTTACCAGGCATGAATCGTCATTTTACATTGATGATTCAACTTCAAAACAGATTTTTTGCTGCATAGCTTTGCAGTAAAGCTCCTTTTTTTTTTTGTTGGGGCGGGGGGGAAATAATTGTACAGCTAGCCCCCCTCGTTTAAAAGGTTGGAATTATTCCAAGAGGAGTATCACTCTTGAAGCAACATTCCAGATAGATTCAGCTGTCAAACTATCCTTTTCTTTTCTTTTTTTTTTTAATTTGGAACACCAAATGTCATATGATATTTGATGTTATATATTGAGAAAGTAGGGCGTCCGCATTGCGTCTAGGTATATTAGGATACCCAACACCATATTAGGGTGCAAAAGATTATATCTCTTTACGTATTCTGCACTTATGGGCCAAGGGTTGTGTCTGACAATAGAACGCTAATAGCAATACAACGCCAAAAGCACTTTACACTTAGAATTTTCCGTTTAAATATGCCACAGTTAATTCAGGAGGAGATTGTAATGTTACATAAATGCAAATTGTATGATATATATCAACAAATTAAATCTTAACAACATTTGTTTGTGAAATAATAAACGAGATACTTTAAAGCTCAAATATTAAATTTACCTTCTTCAAAGGTACCACATCTTGAAGACATAAACAAAGAACACAAAATAGTGATGCTAATTTTCCCTGTATCATGTATCAAAGCAATTGAGTCAACTTTTTTCCCCATATCTCCATGAAATCAATCAATGGCACACTCATTAAAACATGTGACTTCCAATAAATAATGCCAGTGTTGACATGTTCTTACATTCATGATATATTTTTTTCGTTTTAAAAAAAAATAGAGACAAGCTTAAACCCTCCAGAACGAGCTTAATGTAGAGGAATATTTGGGTGGTGAACACATATATAGTTTTGGGGGTATTTATAAGGAATCCATATACTACCTTTCAACAAATGATAATCCCAAATTATTAATCAACTCAGGCTTATGGAAAATTGAGAATCCAATATGGAAAGTATATCTCACTTGTTTTAGGGGCTTCAGCTTTAATGCTTTTCTGTTTTCTTCCAACCATTTCTAGCAGCATCATTTCATAGCTCTAAATGACACACTTACGTGAAACCCCTCCAACACTTCCTTTCCACATTTCTGAATTGCTAGTGTCTCTCTAGCATCTGGGAAGAGCTTTAAAGACCCAAAATCTGGGATGGCAAGAAACGCACTACACTAACATGTCATGGTATTGGTAGTGGTGGAAGATTCTAGTTCTAATCTCCTAGGGGAAGACATGACAGGCTTTGGTGGCATTTCCATTGAATCTAGGCTCCCTTCTAACATGTCAATCACTCTACTTATCGTAGGTCTCTGAGACGGAAATGTTTGAATGCACCACAAGCCTACAATGGTCATTCTCTTTGCAATATTATTTTCCTCCATGGTGCTTGCCCCCTCACATCCTAAATCACAGCCTTGCTCAAGTTTATCATAAATCCAATCCGCAAAATAAATCTTAGTTGTGCAATTGGCTTCAACATTCATATTCTTTCGCCCTCCAACCATGTCTAATAGCATCATTCCATAACTATAAACATCAGACTTATGTGAAACTCCCCCTATATTTTTATTCCAAACTTCTGGAACAAGATATCCTTCAGTCCCTCGGGCTTGTGAAATTGAAATGATGCTTTCTTTCTTGGGGCAAAGCATAGCAAGCCCAAAATCTGAGATCTTGGGACAAAAGCTTTCATCCAAAAGGATGTTATGTGGTTTTATATCAAAATGTAAAATTCGAGTGTTGCATCCTCTATGCAAGTATTCAAGCCCTCGAGCTGTCCCAATTGCAATTTGGTACAAATTTTCCCAGGTCATGGATGGAGTAGTTTTATCTGCCTTGTTGGAAATGAACTTTTCAAGGGATCCATTGGCCATAAATTCATAGATGAGAGCCATTTTTCTCCCTTCCAAACAAAACCCAAGAAGGGTAACAACATTAACATGGGAAGTTCTACTAATGCTGGCAACCTCATTGATAAATTCTTCCCCATTCCCCTCAGATGGCTTCAATATCTTGACAGCAACAGGGCAGCCATTGAGTAGCTTTCCTTTGTATACAACACCATGACCGCCTTGTCCCAATTTAACTTTGAAAGATTTGGTCATTTTCTTGACATCTGAAAATTTATATCTTGCGAGAGTCAGAGGTTCATGGTTTCTAATGAAGGCCTCAATATTTTTGTCGGCCTTAGATGTCTTCCAGAATCCTGTTTTCCGTCTTAATGATTTGATTGTACAACAGAAAATAGTAATACATATTAGCAGTGTTCCAGCTGCTCCACTCGTAAAACCTATCACATATAGAAAGGAAATCATTGAGTAGGAAATATTACATATTCTTCAATTTCTACGATACAATATGTGGTCAAGGTGCTTGAAAACAAAGTCTTCTAAAAAAAAGAAAAGATTGTAATCTTAGAATGAAAAATTTTGACGTCTGGCTATATTTAAATCTATCTATATGCTAGTTCACATGGTGCTATTCAGTAATATATTTACGCTTACTACTTCGACTGGGTGCTATTCTGATATGTGCCTAATGATTCCTCTTTTTGGCCCGTATATATGAAAGGAGAAGCTCATTTAAAACCACCCAGCTGAAGCAGCATCAACATGGTAGTATGAAAAATGGTCAGAAATATCAACTTACATGGAGCATTGAATTGAAAGATAACGGATACTACGCAAAATTGTAAAGAAAAATATGAAACAAGAAATTTGACCCATTACCTATTATAAGTTTCTTCTGCAAATTCCGTGAATTTTCTGCAACTATAAGCAAAGAGAAATTAGAGCATATATAGTTGTCTAAAGTGCTAAAATCAATCATGCAACTTGTGACTGTGAGCATTTGGGTTGTTTCCTGATAATACACGCTTCAAGAATTTTAAGTCTACAGCATTCTCATCTGGTTATTAAAGATAAAACTTAGCAATTTTCTTTAAATCTTTTGTTATCAAATTATTCAACAAAAATATAACAAATAGAATTTTTCTTTACCACTAATTGATTCTTTTAGGACATCCATCCACTAGTGAACAGAGAACTTGATAACAAATATTTGAAAGCTGGACTTCAGTTTTCTCTCCTTAGTTGATCTCTTGACACCGAAGAGTTGTTAGCCAACTTGAAGTTGGATTTCGGGCTTGCTTATGAATAGCCAAGCTTAATTAGTGTATCGTTCATAATATCAGCCAAACCCGATTGCATCAACTAATATGCAATATAGCAAGTGCAGCATAGAAAGGTATAAATTTGGGACGTAATGAAGGGAAATGCGGACATAAAAAAAAAATGGGGGGAAGGCGAAGAAGAGCATACTGGAAGAATCAGAACAATCAAGAGCATGAGGTCCATCCAGGCAAAGACAGGTAAACTGAGACTTATCATTCGATCCACATCTTCCTTTAGATTCCACGCATTTTCCGCAAAGCCCATCTACAGTATACTGCACACCAAACCCATTACCCAAAGCCCTGTTAAGGGCTCCGATACCATCTTGATGCCCCAGAACAGTATCTTTTGAAACCGGCACTCGAATACGACGCCCACAGTTGTGAAGTTCAACGAATTGCTGGAACAGGACATCGTCTTCTGCCGTATAGACAACAAAGTTATTAGAATTAGAGCAATTGAAGTTGTTTTCGGGATATGAAATCTGTTGGGGGCAGTCGTAGAATAGGGTCACGTTCTTAACATTTGGCTCATAACTGAAGAGATTACTCAAGGAAGTGTTTGTCAAATCTGAAGAACAATTTTCATAGGCGAGGTCTGTTCGCACCATTGTCATGTTGGAAGCGAGTGGGTCGATCCTTGTAACATTGAAAGTCTGTGAGCCGATCCGAATGGAAGGGAATTCATGTTCATTTTCCGGACAATTGAGCTGGAACCCGTCGCTGCCACAATAACGGGGTCGATGATCTGACCAGAAAGGATAACCAATATCATGCAGTGTTCCACAATTGAATCGGGGCAGGCAGGTCAAGTGTTGTTGATCAGGTTGACAGTGGGATTCTGGCAACATGATTAGGAAGAAGGACATGGTGATGAAGGAGGTAAGGAACAAGATATGGGCTTCCATTGTTAAACTCCAAGGTTTATGGTTGCTGGCCTCGCTTCAGAATTTTTCATGGCGTTGGGTCAAGGGAGACGTTGATCAAGTACAGGAGAGCAAAATGATCGACACGACTCCCGTCACCATTCATTTTGATTTTTGAGGAAGCAAAAGACCTAAATGCACTTTACTTACAGACATGAAATCCACCGACAAACTCGGTGTTGACCATTAAATGCGTATTCGAGCCCGCCAGAAGATGGTCCGCCTGACGTGTAACGCGTTGGTAGTTCAAGAGACCTATAATAGGAGCAAAGAGGGTTCTCAAGCTTCTGGTTTAGCTTCACCAAATGATCATGTATTTGGGTATTTGATTAACAATTTTTAATTAACTCAGACTTTTCAACAAGGTTGGACTTTCGTCCAAATCCTCTGCATCTCACGCCCGAGATGCACGGCGTGCATCTCCTTACAACGCACCGTTTTACTTAGACTCAATTTTTAAAGAGTGAAAAAAAGGGACTTCCATATAAAATATTCTGTAGAACATGATAAATATCCTAATTCTTAATAAATAAGTTGACGGCCTAACTGACAAGGTGAAAATGAATGAACTGAAGTAAAATAGACAAAAATCTGACTTCCTAAGGTAAAAGGGCGATAAGCTGGGAAGCCTCAAATGGAACTAGTAATTAAGTTGAAAGAGTTAAACAAGGGGTAATCAAATTTTTTTGTCACCCCAAAGTATGAATCAGGAGTGCATTAAGAGTCTAATTTGCTTGTCTGAGAGTTTTACTTAGTTACAGCCTCTGCTCTTGTTCAGGGGAAGGCTCCAAAATTTATGCTTCTCTATTGAAAAATCTTCATCTTACTAAACAAAACCAAACTGCATTGATTTTTTTCTCAATGATCTCTAAACCAGTATGCAATAAAGAAGGCCTTCAGCGTACCAACTAAAATTATGTCATCCTACAATTTGAAATACGGTGTAACAAACAGAGAAATCTATGACAAGAACAGAACACTGATATGCATGTTGCAGAGCAATTGAAGGGCCTAATAGATGGAACAAAAAAGAAGCCATACTTGCACGAGTGGGACACGCCAAGTCATAAGGTCCGTCCCGGCAATGGTAGGAAACTTGAGACGCATCATCCTCCAAGCCATAAGCTCCTCCAGATTGCATGCTTTTACCGCAGTAATCCCAGTCTGAGATATATTGAATATCAAACCCATTATCCAAAGCACCCTTCAGCGATTCAATTCCACCCGAAGGGTCCACAGCGACACCCCACGTAATCGGCACCTGAATATGAACCCCACAGTACCGAACAAGTTCTGGTAATTGGCGCAATAGAGTGTGATCCACAAAGACAGCCTGCTTTTCACTGTCATCCCTGCACGTGATGTTGTTTCGGCCGATGGGAAACCCAGGGATACAGTAGTAGAATAGGCTCGTGTTTTCAACTCGTGTCATATGAGAACAGAGTAGGGTCCAAAGAAGTGTCGGTAAAATTGAAAGGACAATCATCATATTTTTGGATGTCTGTTCGTACTATTTTGACGGTATAAAGAATTGGATTAAAATCCATCAAACTGGGGTCTTGGGAGCCGATTTATTAAATAGAAGCGATGTGAATGGGTTGACACCGTGACCTCCAAACCATCCCTCCCACAATAATGGGGTCGGTTCCCTCCCCAGAAAGGGTAGGGTATGTATTCATTTCCACAATTGTACGTGCGGCTTCACGTTTGTATTTGCCATCATCATTTTAACTCTGAGATTGTGGCAAAGTTGTTAACAGAGGTAGAAGAAGAAGTTGCTGACCGTGTATGTAAGCACGCGGCCATGAAGGTCCATATGGTGGCACCGCAGCTAAGGCTAGTTTAGTGCGTTGCACTGATGTTTCTTATACGACTATCTCAGGGAGGGTAAAAAGAAAGAAAAAAATAGAATTTTTGTATAAACATTTCTTTAAAAACAAAAAACAAAAAGCCCTTTTTATGCTTTTTGTCTACGTATTAATTGTCATGTTGATTTTACCATGACTAATATTTCTGTCATTTGCTACAACCATTATTATCATTAGTATTGATATTGTGGATGATGTCGTGGTATCTACCACATCAACTCTTTATTTAGGACTAAATTTATATATAATTTTTAATTTATATTTTAATTAAAGATTCACAATAAAGATATAAAAAATACATATAAATTGTTTCTTTTTATCTGAGTTTTTATCATCTTCATTGCTACCATTATCGTAGGTTCCTTTCCTGTTGTTACCACATTTTATGTATTATATGTCAGTGTTGTTGGAAAAAAAAAATTGAATAACTTTTAAGTGCAAATTAAAATCTGAAAGTATAATGAGCACAAAATAATATTTGATAATTTTAAATTAACATGCTATTATCGCATAAAAAATGTAAAAAGAGGCAAACACTCAGAAGAAACGAACATTAAATTTAAAATGAAAACCCCTTTAGTATGGAGGAAAATATCATGAAACAAACTCCGAAAAAATTTTACTATATCAAAGATAATTTAAACATCCTCACCACACTTTCTTACAAGAGAAACAAAAATAATAATGGTATACTATAAGAACTCTCCAATTTAAATACTCTAATTATTTGTGATTTCAGTGCTAAGGAGCACTAGACCCTAAGGCTTACACCTTATGGGAAATGTTGGCTCTGCCAAACATATTGCAGAAGGGAAGAGAACCACGGCACAAGAAAGCCATGGTCATCCCAAACACCAGAAGCCACCACACTAAATTGTTGGGAGTTAGAAGCAGCTACCACGCTGTTCTCTCTCTCTCCCATTCTCCATGTGACACAGCAAAACACACTAAATGGGGAAAAATTGAACAGAAAATTAAGAGATCAAAGTTCTTAAATTTTATTCCATGAAAAAGTGCTGATAAAATTGAACAAAATCTATTTATATGTTTGTTCTAATTATATTTTTATAATAACTAAAAATAATAAAAAATAAAAATAAATGTGAACAATTGCTAAAATAGCCCTCAAAACCAAAAATGAAGGATTTTGGACTTGAAAATGATTTTAACAAAATAAACCAAATTAAGACTACCGTGGGCCTTGAAAAGATTTTCCATAGATACCTAATAAGGTGCAAAACTTCTTTTAAGATAAAAGCTATGATTGTTCGAAGTCAAAATGCGCAATTATCCCCCACATGCCTCCTTTTAGGCTTCTGAAGCCCAATTTGCTCCAAAAACTATTTTGCATTCTACCTTTCTGAGGTAAAAATGAGTATCTGTAATTCAAATTTCCCCATCATTATACCATTACGTTTCACCATTTACCTCAATCCATACTGCAGGTTATGGTCAAAGAAGATGCAAATTTTAATCATTCATAATCTAGTAAACAATTTTTGAATTTTAGGTATGAATGCTGTCAAGTCGGTTATCAGCAAACTGGTTGTCTTACGAGAGGTCAAGTCTTATACAGAGTTGCTAATGAAATATCAAACATCTTAAATCCAATATTGTAAGTGTCACCACAGAGCAAGCGTGAACGCTACCCCCAAAGCCTATAATGAAATATCAAACACAATAAACCCATTCCAAATATTTTATTGTAGGCCCCCGTATTTTGATATTATCGGAATGCACCTAACACCTGCTAAAGTCATTCTCTTTATTATATCATTCTCTACTCTGTGGACATTACCTCATCAAGTCTCAAGTCATTCCATAGGAATAAATATCACATTAATGTGAAATCCCTCAACAACTTCTCTTCCACACTCCGAAGTTACATTGCCATGGTTCCTCTGGCATCTGGGCCAGAGCTTCCAATACCCAAAATATGGGATTGCAATAGACGCATTGCACTAATATGTAGTGCTAATGGAAGATTCCAGGGTTGATGTTATAGGGGAAGAAGACGTGACAGGTTTTGGAGGCATTCCAGTGAACCAAGCTGCCTTTTAACATGTCAATCACTCTACTTATTGTAGGTCTTTGAGTTGGAAATGTTTGAATGCACCATAAACCCACAATGCTCATGCTCTTTGCATATCATGTTCCTCCATAGTGTTTGTCCCATCACATCCCAAATCATTGCCTCGCTCTAAGTTTATCAAAAATCCAATCTAAAAAATAAATCTCAGCCGTGCAATTGGCTTCAGCATTCATGTTCTTTTGCCCTACAATCATGTCTAACAGTATCATTTTACAGTTATAAACATTAGACTTATTGAAACTTCTCCTATATTTCTATTCCAAACTTCTGGAGCAAGCTATCCTATAGAACCTTGGGCATCTGAAATTGAAATGATACTTTTATTCCTGGAATAAAGCTTAGCAAGTCCAAAATCTAAGATCTTGGGACAAAAGCTTTTGTCTAAAATGATATTATGTGACTTTATGTCAAAATGTAGAATTCGAGTGCTGCATCCTCTATGCAAGCATTCAAGCCCTCAAGCTGTCCCAATTGCAATTTGGTACATCTTTTCCCAAGTCATGGATGAAGTAGTCTTATCTGCCTTGATGGAAATCAACTTTTCAAGTGATCCATTGGCCATAAATTCATATACGAGGGCCTTTTTCCTACCTTCCAAACAAAACCTAAGAGTGACAACATTAACATAGGAAGTTCTACTGATTCTGATAACCTCATTGATAAATTCTTTCTCGTTCCCTTTGGATGGGTTTAATATCCTCACAGCCACAGGGCAACCATTGAGTAGCTTTCAACCATAACCACCTTGTCCTAATTTAACTTCAAATGATTTGGTCATTTCCTTGACATCTGCAAATTTATATCTTGTGAGAGCCAGAGGTCCATGGTTTCTAATGAAAGCCTCAATATTTTGGTCAACCTTGGATGTGTTCAAAATTTTATTTTCTGTCTCAATGATTTGATTGTACAACAGAAAATAGTAATACATGTTAGCAGTGTTCCAGCTGCTCCGCCCGTGAAACCTAGCACATATAGTAGGTAAACCATTGGGTAGGAAATATGACAGATTCCTCAATTCCTACGATACAATATGTGGTCATGATGCTGGAAACAAAGCGTTCTAAAACAAATTAGAGAAAAAAAATTAATAATCTTCGAATGAAAAATTGGATATCTAAATGTATGTATATTTGCTAATTCAGATGGTGCTATTCTGTTATGTATTTTGGCTTAATGATTCCTCGTTTTGGCCTGGATATATAAAAAAGGAGAAGCTCATTTAAAACCACCGAGCTGAAGCAGCATCAATAACAGAGTAATATGAAAAATGGTAAGAAATATCAACTGATATGGAGTATTAAATTAAAAGGTAACAGACACTACGCAAAATTGTGAAGAAAAATATGAAACAGGAAATTCTATCTATTACCTAATACAAGTCTCCTCTTCAAATTCCATGAATTTTCTGCAACAATGAGCAAAGAGGAATTAGAGCATATATAATTGGAAGTTGTCTCTCTAAAGTGCTAAACTCAATCATGCAACTGTGTGACTACAAGCGTTTGGGTTGTTTCCTGATAACACGCTTCAATAAATTTCAACAAGAAGTCTACAGCATTCTCCTTTGATTAATTAAGGATAAACAACAAAAATTTCAAATGTTTATTATCAAATTCTCGACAAAAATATAACATGCTCGTTGGTTCTTTTGAAAAACTCATCCACTTGTGATAAATGTATCAGAGAACTTGTAGCAAACTCTACAAAATCTAGGTAAGGTGTTAAAAGACTTAATGGGGGAGTTATCACATTCCATTGTGCCAAAAAAAAAATCACAAGATCTGCTTGTCTAATTAGAAAATAAGTTTCTGAGTTTGAATTCAGTCAACACCTCTGTTTTTTTGAATGTGAAGGGTTCTTAGTTCTATAGATGTTCCTTTCTAATGGGAACAAGCAGTTAGGCGCTTCCTCTTCATCCTATCGAACGCAGTCAAATCTTTTCCTTAAAAGACCCAACTCCATACCAGTAAGGCATAATCAAACTCACAATATGAGTACGAACAATATAACAAATGCATAAAATTAAGAAGTAATGGAGGATGAAGTGATAAAAGGGTGAAGAAGCGCATACTGTTGCCATTTTCAATTATAGGATGGATGGGAACCATAGATGTCTGCCACATGATATCCATCCAAGCAATGACAGGTGAATTGGGTCGTATTATTCCTCAAACTCCCATAATATGATCACATTCTTAACATGTGGCTGGTATTGGAAGAGATTGAGCGGGATTTTGGCAGAGTGATTGGGAAGAAGGACACGGCAGCGATGAAGGTAAGGAAGAAGATATGGGGTTCCATTTTTAAGGGCAATGGAGGAAGATATGGTAGCTCGCTACACATATATCACACCTTCGGGTTAGAGGCGAAAATCAGGCGATGTTGATGAAGCAGCACAAGAGAGGAAAATGATAGACACTGGGACAGCATTCCCATCGCCATTCATTCTGACGGGCCACAAAAACGCAAATGCCCGGCGAAAGCACCATTCGGTGTCCTATATCTATGTTCAGAATATAAAATAAGTTACCTCTAATTTTAGAAATGTGAAAATTATGTCCCACTTTTATTTAAACTACATCAACATATCAACACATTGTCACTAGTATCAGAGTCAAAGATTCTTAAATTTATTTTCAACACAAAAGTTATAAGACACATTAGTTGAGATCAATCGCAAATGATATGTTAAATTTGATTATTTTTATTATTTTCAAATAAAGTAATCATGTTAAAAATATTTACTGTCAATTTTATTGATAAATTATTATTTTAGAGAGTAATTTATGATAAATATCTAAGAAATAAAATGTTTGCCTGAAATGTCAAACTTCTTCCCTCTTTTATGAATTTTTTTTTAAATGAGTTTTTTCTAGGCTTTTTATAGATAGAGACCACAAAATATTTTTTTGAAAAAAATATATCATACACAAAAAAGATATGTTTTTCATTAGAGATATTTATAAATTGAGTTAGACTGAATTTTGACCTAACATAATGTTTGATCTGATTTTAAATAGGTTTCAAAATTAAAATCTCTTGTCTGACTCTAACCTAGTTTAATTATTAGAGAAGGTTGGACTAGCGTGGATAGTATTTTTTAAAATTTATTATTAAAATTATAAAATAACTTTAAAAAAATTCATATAAATTCTTATAAAATCAAATCTTGTTCTAAAAAAAAATTAAAATTTTGATATAAATTTTTATTAAAAAAATATTTTTTATATTTTAAACTAAATTGAGCTCAATTTGACTAAATAAGATCAGTTACACTGGCTCTACTTTTTACCACCATGTCCATCTAGCTATAATTATTTTCTATATAGTACATGATAATTGATAGAAATTCAATAGATTCATATAGTACAATAAACCAATCAAGTTAAGTTAAATCTTTGTATCATCAAATTTGTTTGTTTAAAATAAAGTGAGCCTAAATACAAGCCCAACTTTTTAATTAAACCAAAAATTGTGATCAAACTCAAATTATTTAATAAACAAATTATCTATGGAGCCATTGTCTATACATTTATAGAGCACTTCTTGATGAGCTTTTTATTGAATTAGAAATTTTAGAGAAAATTTCACGGGTGGTCAAATATCAAACTCTAAGACAGTATTAAATTTGATATAATTAAAAAAAACGCTAACTCAACATATTTTAGTACGAATTCAGATTTTTTACTTTTCTTTTCTCAACTTATCTCCTGTTAATCTTAATCTAAACCATTTAAATTAAATTTGAATGATCCAAATTAATATTTTTAATTTTTATATTTTGATATATTTTTAATTTAAAAAGATACAAGATAAAAAATAAAAACAATCTTTTAACTATTATTTTAAAAATAATAATAATTTAAATTAAAAATTAAAATATCAAATTTATATCGTTCAAATCAAATTAAAACAGTACAAATTTAAAAAAGTACCTACTCATCTTTAAATCCAAATCGATTTGAGTACAGAATAAAAGTCTGGAATTTTATGGCATGCCTATTTTCTCAAGTGCTCAGCACTGAATGCTTATCTCGTGTCATTGCTATAATGTTATTCTATAACCTTTAGCTCTTGACTTCTTGCCCAAGAAATAATAATAATAACAACAAAATGCTTTAAGAGTACCACTTTATTTCTTGTTAAACATAACTTCAAATTGTAGGTTATGACAAAGATACCACTCGGTTATTTTATGACACAGCCCAGTAAAGGCCGGCATCTCAAACTTATAGGTTATGACACTCATTGGCTGATCTCTAGAGATTCCGTTCCTTCCAACAATCACTCGTTAGACAATGATCAGAATCTGTGGGAAACAGATTTTGCAAAGAAGGTCCTTTTTACTCGTTAGCTAGTTATAATATTGTGCTTTAATTAACTAATTATCCATTTCTTTGTTCTGTTTTTTTGCCGTGGTATCAAAAATAAGTGGTGATGATTAAATAACTATATCAACTTTTTTATGAAATTATAAACAAAGATACACATATATATAGAAAAAAAGAAAGAAAGAATCAGAAGCGATAATACACAAAATTATACCCACAAATACTATTTTTTTTGTCTAAACTCAATGACACTAAAAAATTCAGAGTATTAATTCCTCTAAACTTTTACATGGCATCAGAGTCAGTCATTGGCTTGACTCATACCCATATGCCATGGGAAAATAGCACAGTAACATCCTAATTCTGGAATCATTATTCTGGTGTATTGTTAGAGACCGCACGGCGCACGCCCTCTCATTGTCTCTAGAAGGCTCCAATCGACCAAATCCCAAAGTCCAACAGTTGTCCGCCTTCCTACGTGCTGCCGTGTGCCACCACGTCCAACTATCCTCTATCCTATGTGTTGGCATGTGAGAGCCTATCACGCACCACCTTCCAAGTGCCGCTCGCCCAGAACTGCTTGAATCCTTCTTTCTACAACATTGGCTAATAATTCCCTTGGAAAAAGAGAGCCTAGCAGCAATGGCAGAACAAACTGAGAAGGCAACGTATAAAGCTAAAGGAAATGTGGCCTGCAGTGATGAGCAAGGGCAACTAGAAACCATTGTTTTCAACAGGGGGCAAATTGGAAGCAATCAAATTCATTACTCGTGAGAAAACTAGGAGGGTTGATCATGAAGCTCAGATAGGTAATGCCTTTGCAGCATTAACCTTTCAAGTTAAGCTGAAAAGAACTTGGATTATGGACTTGGGAGTCACTCACCACATGACGGGTAATGAATCATTTCTTGAAAATTTTGTTCCTTGCTATAGAGGTTTAGTTGTTAAAATAGTTTATGGTTCCCGCTCTAAAATGAAAGGTACTGGTTCTGTAACAATCTCTGAGAACTTGACTCTTAAGAATGTACTTTTTGCTCTAAAGTTTACTTGCAACCTACTCTCTATCAATAAACTAGTCAAGGACCAGCATTCTGTCACTAATTTTCACTCTAATGTTGCTATTTTCAAGAGTTGGAATTGAGAAAAAAGAATCGGCAATGCCGAGGAATATGCAAGACTCTGTATCATCCAACCTATAGGTAATCAATCAAGAGGTGTTATTCTATTGTTAGTGTATCCAGTGGATTAATGCTATGGCACTATAGAACGAGCCATCCTAAAGACACAGAGAATACCCCAAAAAAAATAGAAAAAAAAAGTTGTTAACACTTCCGTAACTCTATATCATGTATCAATGCAAGAGTTGCCTTTTTTTGGTCTCCTTGAAATTAATCATTGAAACACTCGCTAAAACTTGTGACTTCTAGTCAGTTATGCCGGAATTGAGATGTTATTACTTAGTGTCATGATCTAAACATTTCTTGTCAAAATTTAGAAGAAAGCTTAGACTTTGCGCGATGAGCTTAACACAGAGGAAGAGTCCAATGTTGCCCTTGGACGAAAGATATATCAGGCTTTGTGGCATCTCTAAGGAAACCATATTACCTTCTAACGTTTCAATTACTCCACTCCTTTTAGGTCTATGAGCAAGAATTATTTGAATGCACCAGAATATCCCACCATAGTCATTCTCTTGGCAGTCTCATTTTCCTCTATAGTCATTACTTCATCAACTCCCAAATCACCACCCAGCTCAAGCCTTTTGTAAATAACCAGATGAGGGAATATTTCTCGCTCGTCAACCCACTGCGCGCTTCAACGTTAAAGTTCTTCTCCTCTCTAACCATTTCCAGCAGCATCATTCCATGGCCATATGCATCAGTCTTCTATGAAATTTCCCCAAAACTATTATTATTTCACACCTTTGCAGCTACCTAATTATTCCTATTGCATTTGACATAGATCAAATGCTTTCTTCCCCGGGGGAAGCTCAAAATCTGAGATCTTTGGGCGATACTTTTCATCCAAAAGGATGTTGTACAGTTTTATATTACATTTCTCCATATACGTCAATAAATACTGTAGATTATGGTTTAAGTTCACTTATTAGTGATTTGAGACAATTTTTTAAGGATGAATGTTGTTCGGTTAGTTTTCAGCGAACCGATAGACTTATGAGAGGTTAAATCTTATACATGGACAACTTTTGCAAAGATGTTATTCACTGGTGGTATGATGATGCCTAACAGATATTTGAAGCTTTTTGCTCCCTCTTCTCCGCTAAGGAGCTGATAATAACATGCTAAAAGCAGTTAAATAGTTAGACATGATATGTCACTCTAAATTTTGGTTAAAGACTATAATTTTATTGCTTGGTAGAAGGAAAAGGATTGCAAGAATTCTATTTTTAGAAAGCATAGTTGCTAATGAAATATCAAACACTTAAATCCATTAACAGCATCACCAAAGCCTGAAATGAAATATCAAAAACCTTTAGCAAAGTTAATTTTTTTTTTTTTTGGTGGGCCTACATTTTGATATTGTCTGAATGCACCAGAAACCAACTTTAGTCACTCTCTTACAATATCACTCTCTACTGTGGACAATACCCCTCAAATCCCAAATCACTACTCATACCATATATGGCTATAAACATCGCACTCATGCAAAACCCTTCCAAAATTTCTATACCACACTTCTGGTGCTACATCGCTAGCATCTAGGGCAGAGCTTCCAAGGCCCAAAATCTGGGATGATGACAATAGACACACTGCACTAATATGTAGTCGTGGTGGAAATTTCTACTTCTGTTCTTGAAGGGGAAGACATGACAGGCTTTGGTGGCATTTCCTGTGAATCTAGGCTTCCTTCTAACATTTCAATCGCTCAACTCATTGTAGGTCTTTGAGCTGGAAATGTTTGAATGCACCACAAACCCACCTTAGTCATTCTCTTTGCAATATCATGTTCCTCTGCGGTGATCATCCTATCAGGTCCCAGATTGCTGCCCTGCTCAAGTTTACTGTAAAATCCAATCTGGAAAATATGTCTCAGTTGTGCAACTAGCTTTGCCATTCATGTTTTTTGGCTTCCTAGCCATGTCTAGTAGCAACATTTCGTAACTATAAACATCTGACTTTTATGAAACTCCTCCAAAGTTTCTATTCTAAACTTCTGGGGCTAGATATCTATAATCCCTCTGGCATTTAAAATTGAGATGGTACTTTTTCCACCGGGACAAAGCTTAGCAAGCCCAAAATCTGAGATTTTGGGACAAAAGTTTTCGTCCAAAAAGATGTTATATGGCTTTATGTCAAAATGTAGAATCCAGGTGCTGCATCCCCTATGCAAGTTCTCAAGCTCTCCAGCTATCCCAAGTGCAATTTGGTACAAACTTTCCCAACTCAAGGATAGACTAGTTTCATTTGCCTTCTTGTGAATGAACTTGCCAAGGGATCCACTGGACATGAATTCATAGATGGATAAAAGCCTTTTTCCTTCCTTCTAAACAGAACCTAAGAAGGCGACAACATTAAAATGGGAAGTTTTACTGATGCTGAGTACCTCGTTGATGAAGTCTTGGCCATTCTCTTTGGATGTAGTAAATATCTTCACAGCCACAAGTCATCCACTGGGAAGCTCTACTTTATATACAGAACGATAACCACCTTGTCCCAGTTTAACATGAAAGGATTGGTCATTTTCTTGACATCCGAGAAATTATATGTTATGATGGCCAGAGGTCCGTGATTTCTTATGAAGGCCTCGATTTCTTTTTCAGCCTTAGTTGTCTTCCAAAATCCTGCTTTCTGTATTAATGATTTGCGTCTGCAACAGATAACTAAGAGTCCTCCAGCTGCTCCACGCAGGATGACACTAGCATATATAGTAGGTAATTGTTGGTTAAGGTATATCACACATCCTTCAATTTTCATGTCACAACATGCGCTCATGATGAGAAACAAAGCTCAAAATAAATGAGAAAGACTATTATGATCGTTGAAAAAAAAATTGTCATCTCGCCCTATTTAAGTGTCTGAATAAGCTAATTCATATGGTTCTACTCTGTTGGTTATTCATGTACGCTTACTGTCTTCACTTCAGTACTTTCTTTTTGGTGCGGACAGATAAAAAACAATAATCTAACGAAAAACACCCAGCTGAAGCAGCACCAGCAAAAGGGTAGTACAAAAAATGGTAAGAAATAGCAAGGGTAATGGTAATCTAATGTATTATACCGTACATACTTGTTGTAGGAGATAAAATTTGAGAAAGAGCAGCGAGGCAAGTAAATAAGAAAGAGAGACTCCGAAAGCAATTATTCACTTTCTTTTAAAAATTTCACATTTCTTCCTCCCAACTGTTAGGACAACAACTATAAGTATCTACTCTACTTGTTAGTGGGTTCTAACAGAGGGAACCAAAGCTATTCTCCCCATGTGTAATTTTCTGTTCTAATTGATTTGCAAGCTTGACTCAGTCAGTCTCGCCCTTTATTTAGTTTAATTTTATATTTGCATATAAATATTATTTTTATATACACATATAAATTAAATTAATAAAAAATTCTAACTTGTATACTATAAATTTGTACGTGAGAAAATTTTATAAAAATGTGTTATAATTTTTTAATAAATGTATATTTTTTATTGATAATTTTAATAAAATAATTTTAATACAATAATATTTATATAAAAATAATAATACTTTATTATTAAGCAAGTGAGCTTGACAAGCCGAACATTAAATTTTTAAGCTTGACTCGTTCAACTAAACAAACATAATATATTAATCAAAGTTGACCATTTAATAAATGAATTGAACCTAATTCAAGCTTTACATGAGTTAAATTTGATTAGTTTACAAATAGCTTAGATCATTTATACTAGATTTGATTATGAGTCAAAACATTTGTCTAGGTTGACAAAAATTGGAGATGGGTTTGAATGTATATATTAAAATACTAAATTCAGATTCATTATGATAATCGTTCCAGCATTATAGCTAAGAACCTTTGACAAGGTATAACAATACAATGACATTTAGACAAATTTTATGATATATATTGAGAAATTAAATTAAGTATATGGGTGCAATTAATAATGATATTTCGTTGTGTTAGTAATCACTTTGAAATATGTAAGTTAATAGTTCATTAATATGTTTATAACCAGCTATTAATAATAACAATGTATAGTTACTAGCACCTTAAGAGTGTAGTTAATAATGACTTCTCATTATATAAGTAACTAGTTATTCAAAGTAGTGATAATCATATAAGGTGTTAATAATTAGCACATTAGCTAAACATGATTAACACATTTGAAGAATAGTTACAAGCATAATAAGATGTCATTACTAATCGTACCAGTGTAATTAATTTTAATGTGCACTAAGAACCCACGTAAAACTTGAAGTGTTTATATGTTATTTAAGTATGATACATAACAAATATTAAACACACACGAAAACACAAAGGAAAAACAAAGACAAATATTAAACATAGACATCTTATTTTAAAGCTCTCCTAAGTTGTAGATTAGAAGAATATCTTGACAACTTAGAAGAAGTCAACACCCACTCAATAATGGGTTCCATTTTAGGCGCTTCCCCTTCATCTGAAGGCAATCAAATTGCGTTAATCTCCTCCCCCCCTCCCCCCAACCCCTTTTTTTTTCCTAATTCCCCCCTTAATTCCACGATGTTTATGATCGAAAAGGACATTTAGGGCCCACAGTAGCGTCGCAACGGAAAGGTTTTGCAGCCACAATTCTGTTTCTTTGTGTTTTTAACTATAAAAAAAAAAAGGAAAATAAAAAACGCTCAAATTGTATCAAAATGAAACCAAACAAGACAATCAAATCTGAATTATAGAGAAAGAAATAAGTAAAGATGAAACCAATCAAACAACAATCAGAGCAGGGCCCTTACCTGGTGGTCAAGGTCAGTCTCCACTCTCTGTATTCGCAAGAAATGGGTGAGAACCTTAGCCGGCTATACATTCATCATAGCTTTGGGTGGTGAAAATACGTAAATGCTTTATTCTTCCACAAGATGACAAATGAAAGGTAAAACACAGCAAGCGAAAGGTAGCCGTTGACTGTAAATGCGTAACAAATGTGGCCACAAAATGTCTGTACTTGAAAGAGTCACTGACGAAAACACCATTCACCCTCCTACTTCCATCTTCAATGTTAAAATTAAAAAATTAGTGTCGTGTATTTTGATGATAACAAAATTAATTTATTTAAAATGAAGCATTGAGTTATTTTAATTTATAATTGTTTATTTTTTATCTCAATAATAATATACAAACATGGAATGAAATTAAATTGGAGATATATTATTCAAATAATTCCTCAAATGTTTAAATAATTTAAATTACAATTAATGTGAGAAATCGGACCTAAATAAGGAAACAATATCTATTGTCCTTTTTCAACGGTCACTAAGCAACGGACATTTGAAAAAATAAGGAAACAATATACTCTCAACAAAAGCTTCATTCTTGCTCTGTCTCTCCAAGCAGCGTTTGAACTCTTCATACCCAACGGCTAGTAACTCCCTATTTGGCAAGAGGAAGATCGAAGGAGATGTCCCAGGCAAAAATGAAGATACACCATCTTTCTCTCCAGCATGAATCCTGCAAATTGAAATCAAGAGAAGCTAATATGAAGATCGCAATTTATTCACTCTTAATGGCTATTTTTTGGAGAAGACTATAAAAGAAGAACCAGAAGAACAAAATCAAGATAAGAACTCGCACAAAAAGAAAACAAAGCAATCATATATTCTGTTTTATAGCCTTGGTACTTATGATTAATTTAGCTAATGAGAACCTTACCGTGAGTTTACTTGTACTCCCTGCCAAATCATTTGTTGTGTACTCTGATTATAGTAAAAAAAAAAATTCTTTAGATTTTAAGGAAATTGGATGTAGGGCAAAGATCCAAACTAAGATAACTATTGGTGTTATTTTCTTTTCCTTGTCCCTATTTTGTTGCTGTTTGTGAACACTATGTTCTGATTCGTTCCACATATTCCTCCAGAAGCCCTGCATGTTGTACACTAGGACGCATTATACTGCACATCAAACCCTTCAACTTTTCTGAAGCTGGCACTTGAATACCAAACCCGCAGTTCTCAAGTCCTGGGAATTGCTGCAACTGAGTTCCATTCACATAAAGTGCATATTTAGTTGAATTATTCTGGCACGTAAAGTTGTTTACACCAGAAATCTGGGAGGGGCAATCATAGAATATAGTGATATTCTGAACAGTTATGAGAAAACGAAAGGGGCTGCCACGTGTTGGTAATATTGGGAGGATAATGATCATATGCTAATTCGGTTAGCAAAATTCGCATGGTAAAATCACTTTGGTTAGTCTTTAGTACATTGAAAGTTTGTGAGCCAGCTTGCACTGTAGTGTTTTGATTATTCAGGCACTCGAGCTGGAAGCCATTTCTGCCACAATAATTGGTCCGATGTGTCCCCAGAAAGGGTAGGAAAAGTTCGCGGGAGATCCACAACTGTATGGTTGGCTGCACAGTGTATGTCATTTTCTTGAGAGTAGGATTGGGGCAAAGTTGTTAAGAAGAAGAAGAAATAGGCAATGGTGACTATGGATGTAACAAGGGGATAGGACGAGTATCCATTATTACTTCGGTGGAAATCTGTGGGGGTGATATTAATGGCGAAGTTGAATATGCTGTGCTTAAAATTTTAAATGGAAATTATTGTGTGAAAGAGGGAGATTCCTGTTTGTTTAGAAAGGGGGAACGACAAATAAAAACGAGTTTCAGACCTATCCTTTGTCAGCGCATTAAGTTCAAAATTCAATGGAAAACGAAATTTCAGTCCAAAACGAAAAAGCTTGACTTCTCGAATGGCAGCTGAAGATTCTTCTCATTGGAGGAAAAGGATGCATTGGACATTTCACCTACCATTTCATTGAAAAAATTGCCTATTCTATCAAATCTACAAAGAAAGCTTCAGAATGAAGAGTCTTTCTCCAGGAAAACTCATCCATGTCTATCAAATACGCCAAATTAATGTTTACCTCTCCTCCCTTTCCCTTTGCTCACCCCTTTCATGCGTAATAAATGTGGCATAAGATTGTTGAGTCAATAGCATTCTTATATTCGAGCAAATCTAAATTTTGGAATTGATGTAATCTCATTACTGACAACTTCAACTGTTATCGAACTTTTTGACACGCAAAAGATTCATTCGATGAATGAATCCTTTGCGTCCGTTGTACAGCTTGAACAAGTTGCACTCTCATTTGTTCTCATTCTTCAAGTCATGACGTCCAGCATGATTCTATTGCTTAAACTGAGAATTTTATCCACCACAAATAATGATATAGTTGTCCAGTTGGTCAAACGGCCTCTATATTACGTGAAGAACTATTTTAACTCAAACACTTTTAAGTTATTCAATGAAATTTCATGAATAATTTTTATTATAATCTTTAGCAATAATAATCTTAGGCTAACGATATAGTGAGGTTTAATTGTACAAAGTAGGCAAGCAGATCCTCTGCTGCTCCCTTGCTCAAGGTTAACAGCAAATCTGGACCCTTTATTTTTCTTTTTCTTTTTTCAATTCCAACCATTCATTTCTTTTATTTTGATATATTTTGTTTCATTCAAAATAAAAATATATATATATATATATATATATATATCAAAATAAAGAAAATGGATGACTAAGGTTAATGATAATAATAATAATAATAATAATAACAATAGAAATGAATGGTCTAGATTTACTACTCTCCTTGAACAGCATGCGAACAAAAGATCCGGATGCACAAAATAGTTCAAATGTCAAAATTGTAAAGGTACGAATAAATCTTGGGGTGAAAACAATTTTAATTTGAAGAGAAATACTGCAAATTGAGAGTTGGCTGCGTCCACCACGTTTGAACGGTAGTGCTTATAATTTACTCTATAATAGGTTAAGAAAATGAAATTGCATCTTAATTAATAGTTGTTAAATTTTGACCTAATTATGATTATAAATGCTTGATCTAACAAAAAATAATAATTATAAAAACAAACTCAACTCTTTTAAATATAATCTTTTGAGTAACATAAATTGGAATATCGAAAATTTCCAAACTAAATATGCATAAGCATTTTATGACTATATTGCTGATAAGGGTTAATGACATTTTTATAATTTAAAGGCTAAATTGCTAAATATGTCTAAGAAAAACCGAAGAAATCAACAGTCACACAACTCTCTAGACTTTGTTCAAAAGGTTAAATGCGAATGTCTCGGTCCTTGTTTGGCACTTGAGTTGCTCACCTTGCGAACAAAATCTTGGGTCGATCCAATAAGGTATAAACCATTGTGCCCTTAAAGACTTGGACTTCTCGTATGTATTTCCAATTTTGCCTCTACTATCCACTTGCACAGATGGCACAAAGTTCTTGCGCTCAAATCCGGAAAAATTAATCCCCAAAAAATGAAAATCCTGAAAAGTAAATATAAATATTACTATTAACATCAATGTCATTTATGTAGAATTTGTTTCCACCAATATTGTTGATATCTTTTTCATAAATATATATAAAGCCAAATATAATAACAATAAATAAATAGGTTAGACTTAATGTAAGGTCGGATTATGAATTAATTTTTAAAATGTTTGAATTCAAAGCTCTACAAATTTTAATGTAAAATTAAAGTTGAAGATAATTAAGTAAAATATGAATGCTATTTAACACTATCAAATGAGTTAGTCCAATATGATGCGTGACTGTATCTTTACTGAAATAGTTCAAAAAGGTAATTGTGCGTATTTATAAATAATTATTAAGATGCTCATATTTATAAAAATATATACAGCTAATATTTAATAATCTACCATACATTTTCATCTCTAATGTAAATAGGATCATTCTTAGAAAAATCATGGCGGCAAAATCCATTACTGTTGATTTGGAAAGACTTTTTGAACAATTTTTTTACATTGTATGTATTTGATTTTATTTAATAGCGATTGAAACTCGAAACCCGAATTTAATTTCATATCTATGATGCATTTATAAATATACTAGGATTTAATTTGCCTAAACAAAAAATTCTATCTACCACATTGATCATCAGTGGAAAGTGAAAGAAGAGCATTAGTAGCACAGTATTCCTCTCCAGTTCTTGTAGTTGTAGGAGCAAATATGAAAGGCTTTGGTGGTACTGAGAGCTGTTCTACGCTTCCTTCCAACATCTCAATTACCCTATTCATGGGAGGCCTATCTGATGGGATTGTCTGTATGCACCACAATCCCACTATGATCATTTTCTTTGCAATTTCATTTTCCTCTCTGGTCATACCATCATGCCCTGTTACATTGTTGTCCAAGTCGATATGCTTGTATACCCAATGAGGAAAGTATATATCACTTGAATGACTCAGTTCTTTGTTGATATTCTGTCTTCCTCCAATCATTTCCAAAATCATCATTCCATAGCTATAGACATCAGACTTATGGGAGACTCCTCCAAAGTTTCTGTTCCATACTTCTGGAGCTATATACCCAGCAGTCCCTCTAGCATCCAACATTGAGATGATACTGTGTGTTTTTGAGCAGAGCTTGGCCAACCCAAAATCTGAGATTTTAGGACAGAAGTTTCCATCCAAAAGAATATTGTTTGGTTTTATGTCAAAATGCAGGATCCGAGTATTGCAACCTCTATGCAAGTATTCCAACCCTCTAGCTATCCCTATTGCAATTTGGTGTAATTTTTCCCAACTCAAGGGTGGATTTGTCTCAAAATCCCCCTTGTATATGAACTTTTCAAGTGAACCATTGGGCACAAGTTCATACACGAGTGCTTTTTTGCTGCCTTCCAAACAAAAACCAAGGAGAGTGACGATATTTACATGGGAAGTCCGACTAATGCTCACAACCTCATTGATAAATTCTTCACCATTCCCTTTGGATGCATTCAATACCTTCACAGCCACAGGACAATTGTTGACTATAATTCCTTTGTATACACTACCATAACCTCCTTCTCCCAATTTAACTTCAAAAGAGTTGGTCATTTTCTTGATTTCAGAGAATTTGTATCGTTTTATAGTCAGAGGTCCATGGTTTCTGATGAAGGACTCAACGTCTTGATCATTCTTTGTCATCTTCCAAACCTCTGCTGACATAATTAATGATATTTTACGTCTTGAACAGAAGATAATGATGCATATCAGCAGAGCTCCCGTTACTCCAGCTATTAAACCTGCAGAAATAGAAGACAATTCAGGTAAGGGAGTATATATCTTGCAGTCCCTTATGGTGGAGAATCAGGATCTCCCTTGCTATAAATGGGAAAGGATCTATTCTAATGAAAGATTGCCGTATTGGGCTTATTAGGCTTGTACTTCAGATCATATTGTACAATCTTAGTTTATATTCTCTAACTTCCATTAATCATTATGACAGAAAGTTGTTCAAGAACAATATTTGGATTTCTGCATAACAAGTTTCAATGTCGAATGACCAATATATACTGCATTGGATGTCTAGTCATGTACAACCATTTTCTGATCCTTCCTGTTGTGCGTTTCTTTAATAAACTTCCAAATCATTACATGACCATTCTTTGACTGACTATCATACGAAAGAAGAAGATGGCATGAGAGGATATAGTTTAAGAGATATCGTACCAATAATTAGCTTTGACAAACGGAGCCTGCTTCTCCCTGTCACTAAACAAAGCATAATATTCTATTAATAAAACATGAATCAAGGAAAATCATAAGGATTTGGTATCTAAAGGCTAAAGCCAACATGTTGTAGTTATAGACTATTGCAGGCATACCATAAGGAAGAGTACCGTGACATATTGTTAGTATATTTCACATTGAGATCAAGAAAGAAAGAGCAACACGTTCTGTTGCAATAAAATGCAGGGGCACCTAATTCAATCAATATATGACCCAGCTAGCATACCTGAGCAGCTATTGTTTTGTACATTGCCATCCTTGCAGAAGCACAGCGACTCCTTCCTGGTATTACTGTAGCCACAAAGCCCTTCAGAAGCCTCGCACTCATTACAACTCCTAGCTGTTTGCCAATCAAGCACAAGCCCTTCATTCATGGCCCCTGCATACTCATTCATCAACCCTTCACTTGTAATCTGATCCTTCATCACCGTCACCACAACGCTATCTTCACAATTCTTGGACCAATCAAAACTGCCAGTCTCATTTCCCATCACAAACACAAAGGACTCGTTCACGCCAGACGTCAAACACCTTATGGGTGACGCACCAGAGGGGTGAGAACTGCAATTGTAGTGAAAGCTAAGGTTCAAATTCAAAGGGGAGTGAGAAAGGGGTAAATTGCCCAGGGGAACATTGTGAAGTGCCCTTGGACATGTTTGGTTTGCAGTGTCAACATCAACGAGGTGAATGCTATGATTATCATAGTCTATGTTTGTTACACGATAATACAACCCAGGTGGTAGAGAGAAGATGGGGTAGCCATCGTCGGAGCAGATGAGCCCAAATTCTTGGTAACCGCAGTATTGGCCAGGAGGGGAACCTTGTGAGAGCCAAAATGGGTATCTGATTTCAAGCCCATCGGCGCAGTTGTACGTGCGACAGATTGTTGAGG
>JAIUCV010000042.1:600000-803113 GCA_026724425.1 Erythrophleum ivorense
GTTGGTTACACCTAAGGATGATGATCAGGTTGTCTATAATGAACCATCATCCGGAGCTAGAAATTCTTAATGTTATGGGCAAGTTGTTGAAGCTATGTCATCTAATAGAACACCCACTTGAACTATGGACTTGTAAGATTAAACGAAACTCATTCCTAACTCTTAAAAGATTACTTTGTTACTTTAGATAAGGTACTTTCACCCTTGAAATCAAGCTTGATGAGGGAATATAACCTAGACTTGAAGGATCATATTTATTCTCACTTAGGAGATTATGTTTGATTTTGATTAGATGGAAGGTGACCTTAGAGTGTTTAAATGCCTTAAATAGGTTAGTTGTGAGATCAAATTTTATATTAGTTTCAACACTAAGGAATCTCAACGAATGAGGAGGAGGAATCTTGGGTACTAATTGAAAATGAAAGGGAAATTTTATATGTCCAATGGAAATAATGAACCTTTTATTAATGAACAATAAATGAGAATATGATGTGTGCAATAATTTTATGAGATAGTTGAATATAAGAGTTAGAAACTTAGACTAGATGACCCTGTAAGAGGTAAAACCCATTTTGATTAAGAAGGTTAGGCTAAAGAAAAATGGGGGTAATCTAAGTGAAAGACGAATGAAACTTCATTATGAAATAATGTTACTTACCTATGTTGCTATTAGTGGAATAAATACTAAAAAGCTAACTAAGTGGAATTCCTTATAGTTCTTGGTATCAACTATTAAGGAGAGTTAAGCTAAAGTATCTAGGAGTTATCTCTTAAATGGATTGAGAGTTAAGAAGGAAAGGAAGTTAACATGAACATTCAATGATCGACTGTTAGAACATAAAAAACAATGAGAGAGGGGAGCTGAAGAAGAAAAAGAAAGAGACAGAATAGAACAACACAAATGCTACAAAGGGAGAGAGATTTTAAGATTTATTTGACCTAGGTGCCTAGACTTGCTATAAGGTGATCAAGGGTAACTTGGTCTGGATCTCTTTAGTTGTGGACAAGGGAAGAAGAAGGAATATTTAGGTTAGTATATCATTTGACTTGGGTGGACAAAGAAGAAATAGAATTGTGGATAATAAGTGAGGTAGTAATAGAATAAGAACATCTTCTACAGGAAAGTAGCAAGGAAATGACTAGGCTTTTGTGAAAATTTGAGAAACCAAAGAGGAAGTTATGAGGACGGATTATCCCTCACTAATTGAGTGAGGTATGTTTAATTTTGAGGGCAAAATTCTTAAAAAAAGGGACAAAATTTTTGTTCATAAAATCCCATGTCTCATTTTGGTGAGATTGCTCATTGGAGCCTCGCCAAGACATTCACTCGATTTTCGCTACAACAAGACCCTCTCATGCTACAGTGAGATTGATCTCGAGAGCACCCTTATCGAATTTTCATTATTTGTGCTGCAACTGAGAAACTTGAGTCGTGGTGCGTTTCACTTTTGTTACCTTATAGAATTAGTTTAATCGTGACTCAAAGACATTTTGGCTGCAACCTGGCACACCTTTGATCTTAAATACTTAGATGCTCCCCCCAACCCTTCAGCACTCACTCTAATTGAATTCTAAGGTCCTTCTATGCCTAGAATGCATGGTTTTAATAGCATAAAATCTCCTATATGCCTCAACTTACTAACTCCCATCATTTAGGAACTTAAAGCTTGATCATGACCATCAACCTTGCCTTATATCAACAATTTACCTATTGTGGCAACAAAAGGGGTACCCAGAGCTACTAGTTACAATATCAAAGTGTGCAATTCCCTACCATCTGATCTCAGACCACTCTAGACAAGTCTTAATGAACTAGATGAACTTATTCCTAACCATAAATTGTCAAAGTATCCTTAGATATAATTATAGCTATGACACATCATAATTCTACAAACAAGGCATCAATATCAGCATGAATCTTCATACATCAGAATTTTAGATTGGCATTCATATAATAACAAAATTTTCATTCATAAATTAACCATTTAAACTTCATACATTCACAAAAATCCATATCGGATCAGCATTTTGTAAATACATTAAAATCCATGTAATTTAGAGTCTAGCTTCCTAATGATTACATCCTTGGTTAGAAAATATCAAAATACCTACACTTGGCAATATGAATGTCTTATAATGGTATATAAAATAAATTACAAAAAGAATAGTATCTACACTAAATTAAGCCTTCAAATGCAAAATCCCCACACAAAGTCTTAAATTAGGGATGATCATTCACTTGTTTTCCCTTTTCTTTAACAGAGGAACCTTCAACTGAAATTTTTAGCCCATGAAAGGGGGTGATATGTGAATCCCAGTAACCAAAGGGGAAATTCTATACATATGTGTAGATTAATCAATATAAATGCATATTATCCAGAAAAATACCAAAAGCATCAACATACTTAGCAAATGAACTAGTTGGATTACCAATGATTATTATCTTATATTAGTAATAACATACAACATGTTAATGGCCAAAAATAGAGGGAAAGGCCTATCCACAGTGCTAACTCCCTATCAAGCATGCTCATGGCTCGGTGTATTCATTGAGTTTAATTACACCTCAATACCCGATCTTAACACAATGCACGAGTGGTAGCATGATCACAGCTCCACCAAGGACACACTCACAGTCTAAAATCAACAATTAAGTAGCCAACCAATTATTTAGTATAGAAAAACATATATGTGTAGCAAATATAAGATTAAAATGAATATATGTAAGGAATTAAAATTAAACCTCATTTACCTCACTTAGTTGTCAAAGTCCTCCAAAGCTAAGAATAGAGGCCAACCTTCAATAGATGCTAAATTAATTAATACCAAATTTTAATCATTATCCATTACAAGAATTAGCTACTCATTCATCCATAACATCAGGAACCATATAAGAATCACTTACCTAGCCTCCAATGAATTTCAAAATTTAGACTTAACCCTTCTAACACCAAAAACTTCAATGTCTTACTCCAATTTCTTGGCATTTTTGCACAAAATCAAAATCTATTACATAAGCTAGCCATTAGGGCCAATAACCAGTAGAAAATACATTAAAATGAGGTGAAGATACTTACCTAATAGTCCCTTTAGCCTCAACCTTTGAAATCATACAATAACCATTAAAACATCCAATTTTAGATTTGGACATGGGGTGAAAATCCACTAAACCAAAAATTAATCAGACCAAAATGTAGAAGAGGATGAGAGGATCAAGTTTTATATAGCTTACTTTAGCTATATCTCTCTTTAAAAGTGCAAAATGGTGGTACGAAGTTGAAAAACCCTAGCCCCTCTTCAAATGTACGAAAATGCTTTCCTTGCTTTGTAGAACCCTAAAGTTTTTCAGCTTCATATAGCATGTTTGATTCAGCTTTTTTTTTCACCCAAACCATGGTTTTGGCCAAAAGCTATAACTTGTTGCTTTGGCCAAAACCATGGTTTGGGTGAAAAAAAAGCTGAACCAAACACACTAATAGTAAGTGGCAAATAGGCTTCTTAGGGTTCTAGAGAAAATGGTGTAATACCATAAGTTCATACACCCTATACCATAATATTCAAAGCATTACATACTCATTTACATGGAATTCGCATACTTTAGCAATGAAAATCAAGCATATGGACACCAAAATTGTTTACTTTTGCCCACATAAGTAATTTAAATTTACCTTAAATTATTTTCATCCATACCATATCCAAAACAATCAGAAAAAAACTCATTTTAGAGCTTGCAACACATATCAAAAGCTCATATATAAGAATTTCCATGTTTTCATCTCAGGTTGCAAGGCAGTTTACTAATGCAAAGTTTGGAAAATCATAATTAATTCTAGAAAAATTGAAATCAAGCACATGATGGCTTTATAGAAAGCTCTGAATGTTAAATAAAGGTTAAAAATCATTCAAGACCATGAAAACATCAATTGGACTAAAAAAATAATGGAATAGTACCAAAGGTCTAGTTGCATCTTGATACTAACCATCAACTTTAAAAATTCTGTTCTTCCTCTACAGACTTCTAATTGGGGAGCTCTCAATTGCTATGGAAAGCTTATCATATCTAGTTTATGCTTGTAAAATTTTATGAGTGTTGGATTTCATTTGAGCCTTAGATGATACAGAAACACTAACTGATCATATGAATAGTAACTTGACTAAGTCTACATAATTGTCCCAACTTTAAAAATTCATAATTAATTCTCTAGAGCTCCAAATAATATAGTTCTTAGCTAAAAAAAAAATCTCTATATGAGATCTATATTCATGCCAAATTTCAAGTTTAAATTCGTTCATTTGGTTAGTTTGGGGTATATGGTGCAAAAATGAGAATTTTAGGCACCATTTGGGGTCAAAATGAGCTCAAATGCTCTCCTACACTAACCATGACCTCTTGAGCATGTGAGAAAGGTTAAAAATAACATACAGGACTTGTCTAAGAGGTGTAATTACTCATGCAACTCAAAATCACTTCCTCAATTACTCTTACATGCAAGATTACACAAGCCTAACTAGGCATATGGATGTAAAAAACATACATACATACATACACAATTGGTTCTAAAATCCTTTCATTCATCATAAATACATGATTTTACATATGTTCAACTATTTACATCAGACATACAACTCTTGTACATTACTCTTGTCATTCGAGTACTAAAAATCCCTATTCTAGTGTCAAGCTCTTCACTTTAAGCCACATTACCTCTTCTACTTGGTCTTTGGGCTTCACCTTGGCAAAAGTAAATATGTGGGGAAAAGAGTGAGATTCAAAGAATCCCAATAGCTCTTTTACCCTTTCAAACATACATATATGATGCAATTACAAGTGAAGGGATACAACCATCTCATGAAAGCTTCTAGAATCATGCATAACCATAAATCTCATGTCAATCAAATTCAAATAACTCAAACATGGGCTCTATGGGTTATTAGTTCAGCCTCACCCACATTCTTGGAACTTTTGGAAATGCCTCACCCATATTTAGGGACTTTTGACTTAGCCTCACTCTTTCTTGAGATTTTGGCCTCGTGTCACCCACTCTTAGGGACTTTTGACTCCTCCTCACCCTTCTCAAGAGACCTTTGGCCTTATCAAGCCCGTTCAAGCCATTTCACAGAAAAAAATTTCATAGAACTAGTCAAGGCACCAAGACTCTAATCCAATGGCCACAAACATTTCATAGTTGTTAAACACACACACAAGCAATCCAAGATAAGCAATGAATCAAGTAATACATGAGAGAAAGATTAGAGAACTATCTCAAGCTAGAAATTCAAGCTTTCCCCTTTCCTCTCTCAGCCAAGCACCCACAAAGGGAGGGCTCTTGATTCTCTTAGCCTAGACACATTAAACATAACAAAAAAAAAAGCCTTGGAACTAATTCTACCTTCATAAAATCCTAAGCTAGCTTACTTGGTCTTGAATCACACATATGGTCCATTGAAGGCGTAATGAAGTAACCACCTCAAATCTTGCTCCTGGCTTCTAACTCTCATTCTTTCTAGACCATATGGCTCTATATGAACTCATTAAAGCCCTCTCAAACTCATTCTAGGTAGCCAAAGTCTAGGTTACCTCATTATGCCTAAGTTGGGACCTAAAACCTCAACTCTCAAAAAAAGCTTTCTAAATTCAATCATTGGTTCCTCTAGCACCTATAATTCATATCTAAGCCTCTTATAATCTTAGAATAAAAAAAAATCACTCCCTAGGTGCAAAAACTCCTTGGAGGTCAAGACATAGCACACACATAGGAGCTCAAGGTTTGCTTGCTTTTTCTTGAAGGGAATGACTCATGTAAAACTTCCTAGAGGTCCAATGGACTTATACAAGCTCTTACATCAGCTAGAATACCCTTAGAAAAAATTAGATTTTAACATTTGTCTCCAAACCCCAAAGCTCACAATCTTGAATTTCCTTGCTTCCCTTTTGATTCCAATTGTATATTCTTAAATCCCATACTCTAAAACACTTATTCCTTTATTGCTAAGGTTAGAATTTAACTCCTTCAAGAAGAGCCAAGTCTAATCAAAAAATCACTATGGAGGACATCAAAGGAGAAGCTAAAGGAATCCATGAATCATATTTTGTATGCTTGTTTTTCTAAGGAGCTTCCACTTGCTACAAGTCTCTTCTTCCAAAACTCACTTCTCTTACTTGTGCTGACCTCAAAATAGACCCATATCAACCTTGGAATCCATAGAAAAAGAGAAGGGAAGGAGGAAAAGAAGCTAAGAATAGAAAAAGGCAAGAAGAAAGCATGGTTTTTCTCACCTTTCTCACAAATTCTATCTCTTCTTCCTTCTCTAGGTTTAGTACCCTCAAACCTTATAAGAATTCTAGTTTCAGGTGTCCAAAAACGTCTGTGAAAAGAGAATTGAAAAGGAACATGATATAAGGAGCTAAAAAGTCACTTTATGCACTTTTTTAACTTTGCATTTTAGTCCCTTTTCTTGGCTCTTTCCATTTAAGCTCAATTCAATTCCTTTTTGAAATCTGTCTTTTCCGTCATAATATTTAGGTCCTCTAACTTATAAATTAGCTTTGGTTTCACTCAAAACAGATTTAAAATCATTCCAAACCATTTAGTTAAAATTTTGGTCAACTGACTGCCAAAATTACTCACTGGAGGAGTTTCAACTATTTTGGAGGTTCTTATTATTTTTGGGGCCTTTGAGAACTCTAAAAAGCTTAAATTTTTTATTCAAAAATTATGAAAATACCCTAACTTTCTTTCACAAACTTTCCTAGCTTGTCTGGCTCAAGTTTTGAGTAACTTAAGCCTTAAATCCTTATTTTTAGGAGTTTAGATTATTACTCTAATTTCATTTGTCTGTTACCCATTCAATTTTTAGAACTTCCTTTGAAAATCTTACGTTTCAGAGCCTTTTAAGAAAAATCAGATGTTACAAATGGGCAAGCCTATTGGGTCTTATTTCCGAATGGTCTGATTTTTACTATGTGTAGGCCAAAAACAAGACAAGCCTTATGGTGTTGGGCCTCTATAAAATAGAATTAGGCCTCTACAAATTCCTAGACAGATTTTAAGTTAATATTGGGCCTAAATTTAATCTTTAACTTAATTAAATTCAAATCCGTCATAATATTTTTTTTTCTTCAAAAATTTTTCCAATAATTATTTGTCTTAAAAATGCCCAAAATAATCTGTTCCTTAAAATTTTCTATTTTCCACAATTTTTCTAAATTCATCTAATAATTTCATAATTCCTTATAATTACTCTTAAGTAATTTGGAGATGTTACATTAGCTGCATATGGTGTGAAATTGAGTGCAGTAACTCTTCCTTAGCCCAGAGTTAAGCTTAGTTGAGCATAGCTAGTAAGATTTCATGCCATGGCTAGATAAGAGTTAAAGTTTCATGCCAATTCTCATGTTTAAGTTACTTGAGGCATATATGCTTCGTGCATGCATTTCCTCATTTGCATTCATTGTGAGCATTGATATGGATTGAGCTTTGCTAGCGAGATTCTCCCAAGAATCTAACCCCCATTATCTTCCCGTAACCATGATAGGTACATCCATCAAAGACAAAGAACCCGAGAAGTATTATAGCCTAAGAGTGATGTAATAAGAGCATTTTGATGCAATTATGTACCTGATGTATGTATGACATAAGAGTAGTGAATCTTGTTATAATTAGTGATGAACCATGTATATATGATAAGGTTATGTAATGGAAAATCTTGAACAAGCTTGGCAATATGTGTGTGTGTGATATTAATGCCAAGCTTGTTACTAGACTTTATTCTGAGAATTTATTTATATATGGTAGTTGATGTATGCTATGGAAATTAAATAAATAGCAAATGTGATATACTTTATGACAATATGAGATGGTGCCTTGTGTATAATGTTGTGAGCATGAATGTAGCCCAACTGGATGTTCTTATAAAAGAATAAAACCTATTATGCCATGATAAACACTAAGGGTTCTATATGAAAGTAAACAAATGGGGTAGTGAATTTTTGTACCTAGCCTTATTTCATGTGATGGTCCCCATGAAAATAAAGCATGAGCATATTAAAATTTGCTCAAAACAAGAGATTACAATTTAGAGGCCAAATGGACTATTTAGGAATCAAGTTTGGCTCCAAATGAATCATAAATTGCAACCTTACCCTTGATAGCCCAAATGACCTATTTTGGAGTTGAAATTTGGTGATCATCTAAATAATTTATGGAGCTTTCCAACAAGCTAGAGATGAAAGTTTTTTGAACTCTATAGAATATTTTATGAATTTTTAAAGTTGGCCTAAAAAACTAAAATTATGTAGTTACTATTCATGCTGTCATAACCTCGAATTTCATGACTTTTTAGAGGTCACATGATTCATTTTCACTTGAAATTTTTAGAATATAAAGTTTAGATCATAAGCTTTCTGTAGACACTAAATTTGCATAAATCAGAGTTGTGTAACCAAAGTTATGAATTTTCGAGGTTTAAAACTCTTTTATATCCAAAGTGGCCAAATCTGGCTATATGACTCATACACACAAATGAGGCTTATATCTTAATCTTATGGATCAAAACAAACTTGTTTGTGGTACTCATAAGTGAAAATGAAAAGAAATTGAAATTTTGACTCCCATAGTTCTAATTGATGTTTAGGAAGGGCCAAAACCATTGCCAAAAGTTTAGTTGCAGTTGTAATTTGTTGCCATAGAAATGAAATGATATGAGTTTAGCTATATAATATATGTTATGGCACTTTTTGATATAAGAACAAAAGGATAGGCATGTCAACTTTGGTTAAGGCTTGAGGATAAGGGGAAAATGCATTAGGTGTTAGCCTTTCTAGGGAAGTCTGGCTGCGTATGTTAGTGGATTTAGGTAAGTTATATAGTAAAGTTTCTAGTTGGCCTAGGCAGAATAATGAGTATTAAAAGTGGAAGGCCATATAAAGTAGAGCTTGTAGATTCTAAGCCAGTAGCTTTGTAGGGTATAACGTTTTACTTGGAGCGATAACAAGCGATGGTACAACAGCAGCATCAAGTATGAATGTAGCTACAAGACAAATTAGTTTAGAAGGGAATTAAGAAAGTTACTCCCTTCCACTACAACACCTAGATGACCCAGAGAATCTAGAATCTAATCCCTCAAACCATAACCTATAGACTCTACTCTAGATAAACCTTGCCCAGCCTCGTCTCAATATTTAACTAATAAATAATCAATTTAGAAAGTAGGCTCCCTTAGCCCTTGATGGTGAATTGAATGTAGAGAAAGCTGAGGCTTGAATTTTTTAGTTAGAGGATATTCAAGGTAATGAAGTGTATCTCAGAATAAAAAGCCTTGTTGGCTATATTCAAGCTAAAGAAAGAAGTGGATTTTTATGGGTAAAATACATAAGAGGAACTCAGAGACCCCGAGAAATACACTTAATGCTCATAGAAAATAGATAAGTTACAAAAGTGTAATGAGCTTAGTATGAGAGCCTCAGAAGAGATGGAATGCCTTATGACTAAGCCTAAATGTATAAAAGATTGAGTAGTGGTTTAGAGTGATGATGTGGGTACATAGAGTAGTGAAGATTGTAGAGACTGCAATTAAGGCATTGATTCTAAGCTAGATAGTTACTCTATGTGATAATAGGGGATAGGCCAATAATGTAGGCCTAAAACATGTGAAAAATATCATAAGTATATGTAAAGGAACAACATAAATGTACAAAGAGTGTATGAGTACACAAAAAAGATGTTCCTTAGAGATGTTGTATTCAAAATGAACATAATTAGCTCAGCATTAGGTATTCAGAGAATCTTGAGATCTAGGAAAATATTCACGTCAGAACTAGGGAAGAGATTAAGATCAATGAGGAAAAAACTTTAGGGATCCAATGATAGCTATGCAGTACATTAGAATGAGTTAGCTAGATCCATGGTAAGCTATTACCTAGTGAATTCTAGGAAACCTTTAGCAAGGCAAGTGTCTTAGGCTAAATTATGAGTTAAAATCTAAGAATGATAATAAGTAGAAACTCAAATATAAGATGAGATGAGCATAAAAGAGAACCTTAATCTTAAAGCAAAAATAGCTGAGAAAAGTTAATTAAAGGAAGGTTCTCTTTAGTTTGAGAAGCAGAAGGTAAAAACCAATAAGGTTGAAGATCCCTTAATTAGTTAGTAACCATTCAAAAGAATAAAACCTTAATTTAGTAATTACAGTGACATAAGGAAAGTGAGGAAGAGTTAAGAAGTTTGTATGCTAAAAAAATACCTTTGCTTTAGTAATGACCAAAGAAGAGTTAGTAGATTAAGTATAACAAATGCAAACGTAAAATGAGAGTTAGAACTTGATAACATGTGAAAGATAGGCATTCACCACTAAGTTAGATGAGCTTCCTTAGCATGATATAGGTGCAGCATAGAAGCACACAAGTAACAAAGTTAGTAGATGGAGCGTAATGTTTCCAGTAAAGGAGATTCAAAACATTGAGGGTATGTGACTTAAATAGGGTTAGTAAGATTCTAAGATTAGTAAATTATGCTCATAAAGATGAAAAGTAGACAGTTTAAGAAGGAAAAGATTCTAGTTTTTAACAAGGATAAAGAGATGAATTAAGGCAAGTAATAAGTGCTATAATATTTATAAGGAAGTTATGGAAAGTTAAAAAACTAACTAGGTTGATGAGTTCCAAGACATAGAAAGTAGCTGTGTAAGCTTAAAAGCTTTAAAGGAAGATAGGTTAGGATTCACTCAAGATAAAGTTCCTTTTAAGAGAAACAATTTAGTTAAGAACTAGATGATGAGATTGAGATAAGTCAAACTTGCTAATCTTTATAGAAAATGGATAAGCTAAGGTGAACCCAAAAAAGTTTGAGAATGCTCTTGAATATAGATAAGTACTAGAATAGTGAAGAATTAAATAAGAAAAAAGGATAGTCCTTTGGTATGAGTAAAGTAATGTGGCAACTTTAAAGCTAAAGACTCAATAAAGTCAATGGCAAATGGAAATGCAACATAAACAAGTGTTTTAGAGAGCGTTGTTGTCCTTGGTATGATTGTTTATAAGCTATAATATAATGCCCTAAATAAAGATAATTGCACCAGAAAAAAAAATAATGGAGGATATAGTAGTTATTAGAAAGGCAAGAAAAAGTTATTCTAGATTGTTGGGAAGCTTGTAATATACAGGCGATAGTGGCTTGAGCTCGGTCATGATACACCTGTGTATTAGTGATTGATGTTGTGATTTTCTTGCCATGACGATTACATGGTATTGGGTCTAGCCATCTTAATGGTAATATAACATAAGTGCATAGAAAATGATAGTATCAACTATAAAAAGCATCCCAATGATCAAAGATTATCCTAGTTAGTTAAGTTAAGGGATAAGTTAAAGAAGAAGAAGCTAAGGGATTCTAATAACACTAAGCCCTTAAGAAAGAGTATTGAGAAGGAATCTCTGGTATAAGTAATGTAAAATGGAAAGTGCCTAGGGCACTAAGGCTTAAAAGATTTAAGCCTTATGAATTTAGAATATTTGGCAAGAGTCCCTTATGAAATAATTAGAATGAAATGTTAAAGGGACCACCATATGATACTTATCTTGCTAAAGAAATTAGACACTTGATGTAACACCCCAAAATTTATTAAAAGTAATTATGGGCAATTAAAGAATTATTATGAGGATAAATAGTCAAGTTATGGGAAAAATAAATTTATGGAGAAATAAATTATTAGTGTGGATTTAAAATTCTATTAGGTTAGAAATTTAATCTAGGGGTACAATTAATTTAAGTTTGTCAAGAATAAAGACTTATGGAGGCCCAATTATATTTTGAGCGGACCCAATTTCATCTTATGAGACTTAGCCCAAGAGAACCCATTTTGATAATGGCCTAATCTGGTTTAATTATGTAAAAGCCTAGAACCAAGAAAATGGACCTAAGTGAAGTTTGGGCTTTGGCGTTAGCCCAAGATCCTACCAAAACCTTAAATTCTTCATAGTCTTCTCCCCCATTTTGCATAAACAAAAAGAGTTCAAGAGAGAAAATTTGGAGGTTCTAAGGAGGCTAGGGTTTCTTCAACATAATCTCACTATTTCCTACATTTAGAGCTAGATTTAGCCAAGGTAATCTATATGAAATTTGTTCCTCTCATTCTCCTTTACATTTTGACTCGAATGGCTATTGGTTTAATGGATTTTCCTTTTCTTTCCAAATATGAAATGTGTTGTTTGGGTGTTTTCATGTTGATTTTCACATGTTGAAGTTAAGAGGGCTATTAGGTAAGTTTCTCCTTTCCATTTTGTTGTATTTTCTATTAGATAAAGACCCTTATAGCTGACTTATGATATGAGCCATGATTCTGTGTAAAATTACCTAAATATTGGAGGGAAATATTATGGTTTCTAGTTAGGTGAAGTTCAAGTCTGAATTTGGGACTCATTGGTGATTGGGTAAGTGAATTTTAGGAACTTCATGATAGTTTAGTGTCATGGTATCTACTTTGTACTATAATTAGGAACTAACAATGTTCCTTGATTTAATTTAGGACCTCTAGAGTACAAATATTTAATTTTGGCTTTAGAATTTGATTCGACAAAGTGAGGTAACAATGTTAATTCTAATTCCTTGCATATGTTCAATTTAATCTTATATCTACTGCACTTGTATAATTTTGAATGCTAAATGAATAGTTGGCTATCTAAATTGTTGTGTTTAGACCTCGTGTGAGTCCAAGGTAGAGCTGTGGTATAACTACCACCCGTGCATCGTGCTTCGATCAGGCATTAAGTTGTGATAAGATTCTTGTATGTACTAAGCCCAAGTTGTGCTTATTAGGGAGTTAGTGTCGAGGATGAGCTTTTTCTAGTGTTATTGGGCTTTAACATATTGTATGTGATTACTAGTATAGGATAGTGGTCATTGGTAGCTTAACTATTTCATTTGCTAATATGACTGATGTTTTTGATGCTATTCTAATTTAAAATGCACATATGTTGATTAATTTGGTACATATAAATGGAATTTATCTCTTAGTTACTGAAATTTGCATCTCACCCTATTTTATGGGCTAACTATTTCAGGTGAAGATTCCTTAGGTGAGGATAAAGGAAAGTAAGTGGAACATCCACGAGCTGAGACCATGTGTGGGAATGTTACACTGGGGCTAATTTGACTTAGGGTAGAAACTAATTTTGTGGTTCATTTTGTATAGCATCATCATGTAATCATACTGCCAAGTGTAGCTACTCTTATGTTTTGTAAACAATGGTGTAGCTATTAGGAGGAAAACCTTATAATAATAGATTATAATTTATGTATTCACTTATTCTTTGATATGAAACCTTACTAGTACGGAAATATAACTTGTCATTTGAAAGCATATTTTTGTATCATCATGAATGGTAATATTGAATTAGTGTGGCATGGAACTTCTATTAAAACACCCTTTGGATGATGTTATCAATGGTTTATGCACTCCTTGCTATCAAATTCATGAATTTGTTGATGTATGGTTGATAGAGAGATTTGAAATTAACACTTAAGTCTCTAAGTGGTTGTGATAGGTATGCTAAGTAATTTAGGTAGCTGGTCGCCATTAAAGCTTTATAAATTAAGGTAGAATGACATTAAGATGCTACTAAAGGGAAAGGTAGAATGTGTGGGATGAAACTTAGAGAGTCTGAATAGGGTTAAACCACGACCAAAACCACTTAAGTAGGGCTAAGAGTCATCCAGAAGTGAGGACCACCATAGCATATAGGTCTGAGTCGCGGTGCAACATAAGAGTTATAGGTTTTGAGGGTACTAAAGAGTGAACTCGTTGTGGTGCAAGGGAAGCTTGCCAAGGTGAGTATCAGCTGGCAAGCTTAGAGAGTTAGGAGTCTCTTTCACTGGGGCACCATATATGCTCATCGCTGCAAGACACAGGTCCAATAGCTCAACTCGTCATAGTGCGAGAAAAGTTCGTCACAGTGAGAATAGAGAGAATTTGAATAGTAAGTTCTCGAGAGCATCTTTGCCATGACACGATTTGTATATTTTTCTTTATAGCTCTAGTAGTTACTCAAGTTGCAACGCGGGTATACCCAGTCACAACATAAATTCACAACTTAGTTTTTAAGTTCTAGTAACCAATTTAGCCATGGCGGGAAAGGTCCAAGTTGTAGCCTAAGTCTCCAAACCCTTATTTTTTTGCTTAGAAATCCTTGGCTTTCACATGGAATGTTGTGTAATGATTTGGGGACAATTATAAGAGGATTTCGATAGTATGGAATTAGTGGTAAAAAGGACTTAAAGGTTTTATTTGGTAACCTAAATCACTTGTAGGCTTAATCTACTTTGTCCTTTGATTAATAATTTCCAATAATATTAAGGTTTAAATTGCCACACTATTTCACCTATATAGCTAGTTGTACTAACATTAGACATTGATTTATGACCCTTAATCATGAAATTAGGATTAAATCATTGTAATTAGGAGTTAGGGTTGTTACACTTAATGTGGGAGATGCCTTATAAGTTATAGAGTAGATTGGTACTAGAGGCACTTGGGTGTAAGATATGGACATAACTAGAGATTGTAGGATAAGAGAGAGAAGGCAAAAAATATACATGTAAAGTGTAAGTCTAATTTGCATCCCTAACTAAAGAAAGTAAAGTAAGGTAAGTTAGCAAAGGAAAGGGAAAAAAAGTGCGATGAGGTTAAAAGTGTGAAAATGATGGTCCCATAGGGAGGAACAACTAAATATCAAATTGGTCCCAAATATCATTATTATAGAATGTTAAAGAGATAAGGAAGTCATACAGGACCCACTTCACATGAGAAGCATTCAAAAGATCATAGTAGGCATCTAAGTTTAGCCTTTGAAACTCTGAGAGATAGTTGCCAAACTTAGTGAGTATGAGTTTATTTATAGAGACAATGATCTTAGTCTCTGATATCTCTTAGAGTTGGATCATAGTAGATCCTAGCATAGTTCAGTGGGTCACAGTAGACCTTAATAGGGCTCAGAGAGGTCATAGTAGGCTTAGGGGTCGTAATAGATCTTACAAAGTTATAAAGAGCTCATAGTTACAATTACAATAGTTCTCTTGGGAGATGATAGCCTAGGACAATTTTACAGATCAAATTAGTCTTAGAGACCAGAGTCCTTATAGGTCTAGTAGACTATTATAACCCAGTTATCGAGGCTTTACTCAGATAGCCAAATTGTTGACTAGATTTCCTTGATAGATGAGTTAGTATATGGGATAAAGAAAATAAGAAAGTAGCATCCAGAGTTATAGTTAGATGAACCACTACCCTAGCAATTATTAGATGTAATGTTTGGTTTTTGTTAAATGACAGAAATAGGTGCTTTTTCAAAGTAAGTCCTCGAAATGAATTAGTTAAGTTCCAAAAAAAATTAAATAGCATTCTAGACTCCTAAAAATGAGAATCCTAGGCTCAGATGGAAAGAAAAATGGAGCTAGAATGAAGAAACGAATTTGAACGAAAGGTTGATGAAACATAATGGCATTTTCATAATTTTGAGCAAATTTTAGAATTCTCATAGGAAGACTTTTTAAATGAAAATTTTCAGTTCTCCAGGATTGTCAAAGGCCCTGAAAACCATGGAAAGCCCTGGGACAGTTAAAACCCCTCAAGTGGACATTTTCCAACATTAATGGACCCAAACTTTGATGGATTCATTCGGGAAGGTTTTAACTCTACTTTGAGTGATTCCAAAGGCATTTTATTAAATTGAGGACCTAAATTTCATAATGGAAAAGACGGTTCTAAAAAAGGAGCTAAAATGAACTAGAAATAAAAATGTCAAGACGAAAGGGCAAAATTGAAATTTTTAAAAAGTGTTTCTTAAACCTACCTATATATATAAGGTGCCCCACCTCCTCACTCATTTAGCTCATTTAGTTTCTGCCCTAAATCAGAGGAAGAACCCTAAGAGTGAGGCATACAAGAAGGAGAAGAAGAGAAGGAGAGAAACAAGGCAAAAGGTATGGAATTTCCTAATTTTTTCATGCTTTCTCTTTAGTGAACCTCTTCTTCTCCATTTTCCCTTCTTTCCTATGGTTTTATTGAAGTTTTTGGATCTTTTTTGAGGGAAGAACAGAGGAAAAAATTCGGATTTGAAGAAAGGAGGTCAAGGAAAGGAAGAAACAATTAAGAAAACAAGGAAAAACAAGGTAAATCTTCCTTCCATGGTAGCTACCTCTTGCTCCCTTCTTCTCCTTAGTTTGTCCCACTCATGAAGCTTCAAGAAGGCTTGGATTTTGGGCAAAACCAAGGGTGAATCTTAGGAACTTAAAGGAGGAGAATAAGAATATGCAAAGAGAATTAACAAACAACAATGGAAAATCAAGATGTAAACCTAGGGTTTCTAGTGTTCCTTGTAAAATCTGATTTGATACAATGATTTCTAGGCCTAAATGAATGTTTAAATGAGCTCCTAAGATCCCTAAAAAAGCTCCTTGTAACATCCGATTCTCTGAAAATGAGAGAAAACGTGAGAAACATAACATATAGTTTCTCCGTCAATGAACAAAATTCACCAGATACAAAAGAAAGTCCCCCGAAATGATGTAGTTAAGGTCCCAAAAAATTTGGAAAGCATTCTAGACTCCTAAAAATGAGAATCCTAGGCTCTGATGGAAAGAGAAATAGAGTTAAAATGAAGAAACAATTTCTTACAAAAAGCTTACGAAACGTAATGGCATTTTCATAAATTTGAGTAAATTTTGGAATTCACACAGGAGCAAATTTTAAATGAAAATTTTGAGTTTCCCAGGGTTCTCAGAGGCTCTGAAAACCATAGGAAGGCCCGGGATAGCTAAAGCCCCTTCGGTGGATGTTTTCCAATGTCGGTGTACCCAAACTTTGACAGATTGGTTTGGGAAGGTTTTAGCTTTGATTTGAGTGATTCAAAGGCATTTTACTAAATTAGGAGCCTAAATTTCATAATGGAAAAGACAGTTCTAAAAAATGAGCTAAAACGAGGGAGAAACGAAAATGCCAACAACAAAAGGCAAAATGGGAAATTTTGAAAAGTGTAACTTCCTCCCCCTATATATATGATGCGCCCTTCTTCTCCCTTCATTTTGCATGACCAAGTTCTGCCTAAAACCAGAGGAAAACCCTAGGGAGAGTGACGCACAAGAGGAAGGCAAAGAGGAGGAGACATCAAAGGCTTAAGGTATGAAAATTTAGTAGTTTTTCATGCTCTTTCTCTTCCAAACCTCTTCTCCTTTATTCTCCTTTATTTCCTATGATCATAATGAAGTATATGGATCTGTTTTAAAGGAGAAATTGAGGGAAAAATTCGGATTTGAAGAGAGGAGCTCAAAGAACACAAGATTTAAGTGAGAAAAAGCAAGAAAACAAGGTAAATCTTGCATCCCATGGTAGTTACTCCTCCCCCCTTCTTCTCCATATTTCGCCCCGTGTATGTAAATGCTAGAGGGCTGGAATTTTGAGGGGAACCAAGGGTGAATTTCATGAATTTAAGGGAGGAGAGTAAGAATATGCAAAGAAATTCAAGAAAAGGCCATAGAATTTCAAGGTGCAAAACCTAGGGTTTCAAGTACACCTTATAAAATCTGATTTTGTATGATGATTCTTAGGCCTAAATAAGAGTTTAAATGAGCTCTCAAGATCCCTAAGAGGCTCCCCATATGCATCCTCCCTTGAGAAAACAAGACAAATTCCAAAAAGCCCCATTTCTTCCATAGCCTCAGCCTAAAGGGGTTTGTGTAGCTAGGGAGAGTTTTAAATTTTTTCAACCCCATTTTTGAGTCATATATGATGAATGAAAATGAAAGGAGGCCTTGGAAAAAACTTAGAACTCATAGAAAGTGAGTTAGTGCTTTAGGTTCTATATTATGACCTAAAGAAGCAATATGTAGTTAGGCTCTTTGTTTTAATTATATGATGACTCCAAGAGGCTTAAAAGGAGTCAATAATCATATTTGAAAGGAAAGAATAGAGCCGATAATTTATTTGAAGGGTGTTGCTTCATTAGGTACAATTATGGAACCATAATGAGGTTAGAGACCAAACTAGTGTCTAAGCAAATTGTATGGCCTTAGAATTGAATCTATGAACCTAATTGGCTTTCATAAATTTTGTTTAGGCCAAGAGTAATCATCCCCACACTTTTGTTTATGTGTGGCCGAAGCAAGGAAGAAAATTTCAAGAGAAAAAGTGTGTAATTGTATACAAGGTAGCTCTCTCTACCTTCTCTTATGCGTGGATGTGTGCTTAGCTTATCTTAGAATGTGTGTATGTGTATTTTCAAGCCATGAAAAGTATGATAGCATGATTTCATATACCATGGTTGTATGATGAAATATTATGTTTTATATGATATTTGTGATGTGTGCTTGGGTTTGCTTGAGTGTGGTGAGGCCAAGAATCCTTAGCTATGGTGAGGATGAGCCAAGAACCCTTAAGATTGGTTGAGACAAAGCAAAGAGTCTCCGAAAAGCAACATGGACTCCTAAGAACATGGTTAAGTCCAAGAATGTCTTAAAGAATGGGTGAGACAAGTCCAATATCCACAAGAAATTAGGTGAGGCCAATCCACTTGCTTAGCAAGCCTTTGTATGCTATGTATGACTTTCTTAAATGATGAAAATGTTTCTTGAGTGTTTACATATGTCTACATGACCATACATGCATTTATGAGACTTGTTTGCATCCATTATGTATGATTGAATGGGAGATGAGCTATTGGGATTCTTTGAATCTCATCCTCTCCTTTCCAATGTTCTAACATGTTAGGTGGACCAAAAGAGCAAGGAGATAGAAGCCAACCACTTGAGAGATGAGAGTATAACATTGAAATGTATAAAATTTGCTTCTTCAAGGCCATCAGGGTGGCAAATGTTATCGTCCATAGTTGTATATGACCTATGACCTCTTGAACATGTGTAATTATGTTAATAATTGATGTATGAATGAGAGTTAAAGTTGTATGCATAAATTTGCACATTTTGGTTATGTATTGGCAAGTTTTCATTATGGAAGTATGTGTATAATTGCATGTGGCATAGCCAAAATGAGAGACATGGAGTTTGGGACCATTTGGACAGCTCACACAAGTCTTAATTATGCTTTTAGACTTGTCTAAAAGGTGTTAAACCCCAAGGAGAGCCATTTGGGCATTTTGGCATCCCTTATGGAGCCAAAATTGACTAATTTAGAACCTTATGTCACTTTTTGTCCAAATGAGCTCTTCTTGATATGAGATTTGACATGCAATTAAAACTTATTGAGATATTTTTGAGAAGCTAAAGGATAGAATTTTTGGAGGTCTACAGAATATTTGAGGAATTTCCAAAGTTACTGCCAACTTTTTTGGTTTTGGTCATGTCACTATTCATACTGGTCCGAAATTGAAATTTATCACAAAAGGCCCCATTGATGTCCAATTACCATAAAATTTTATATCAAGAAACTATACATTTACAGTGACTTGTTCTAATTGGAAGCACCTCATTTGGAGGTCTAGAGAGGGAGATATGAATTTTCAAAGAATCTGTCCAACATCAGGAACTCCAGCCGACCTCTATTATTGTTTGATTAGATTTCAAGATCTGGGTATGCCTAAGCTAGTCTAGAGTTATTTTTACCCTCTAGCTAACATTCACAGATTTCCAGATTGGTATCATTTGTAGGGATTGGAGTTTTACGAAATTAATTGGACATTTTTGAAGTTTGATGCAGAAATCTGTGACAGCACTAGTGGTTAGTTTGACCTCTAGACTAGTTCAAATGTCAAACATTCTTGGTGTTGGATGTTATGGTCTGAACATATTTTTAGTATGAATTAGACATCTGTAGCTTTCCAGAATGGCCAAGAATTCATCATTTTGATTTTTCTAGATTTAGTTATGATATTCTAAAGTTGTGACAGAAAAGTGAAAAAATTTGGCCGAAATTATGTATGTGTATTTTGATCTTCCCTTTGAGTTCCATGAGTTATAGGCCACTTTTCATGATGCAAATGAGTTGTATCTATGTAATTAAATATGTGAATATGATATATGAATTCATATGGCCCATGAGACTCTAAGAGAAAAATTTTTATATAGCGCAATGCAAATAAATGTATTATTTTAATGAATTTTTCTCACTTCCTTCATGGAATGTATCATATGAGCATGCAAATGTGTATAAAATGAGTTAGAAATATAAGATATTACACTCCCCATATGCATCTTACATTAAGAAAACAAAGTAAACTCTATGGAGGCCAAGAAGGTGCATAAGCTCGGCCTAAGGGACTTGAGGTACTTAGAGATAATTTTAATTTGTTCCAAGCCCATTTTTAAGTCATATGATGAGTGAAGATGAGAGGAAGCCTTAGAAAAAATTTAGAAATCATAGAAAGTGAGATGGCCTCATATGTTCCATAATATGGCTTGAAGAAGCAACACCTAGTTTGGCTCTTTGTTTTAATTGTGTGAATACTTCAAGAGCCTTAAAAGGTGTCAAGAATCATAAATGAAAGGAAAGAATGGAGCCTAGAACTCAATTGATGAATATTGCTTCATTAGGTACACTTTGGAACCATAAAAGGGCTATTAGACCAAGTTAGTGTTTAAGGAAGATGTATGGCTTTAGAAATGATTCCATAAACCTAATTGGCTTCCATATATTGTGTTTAGGCTAAGAGAAACAAATCCCACACCTTTGTGTGTGTGAAGCCGAGGAAGGGAGAGTATTTCTAAGGAAAAAATTTGTGATTGCAACAAAGGTAGCTCACTTCTCTTTCTCTCATACATGAATGTGTGCTTGACTTGTCTTTGAATGTGTGTATGTGTATTTTAAGCCATGAAAAGTGTTCTAGCATGTGCATATGTATTATGGTACTGTGATGTTGTAATATGTTTTTAAATGATGCTTAGTATATGTGCTTGGGTTTGCTTGAGTGTGGTGAAGCTAAGAACCCTTAGCCATGGTGAGGATAAGCCAAGAACCCTTAAAATTGGTTGAAACAAAGTAAAGAGTCTCCCAAGAGTGAGATTGACTCTCAAGAGTGAGGTTGAGTCAAAACCCCTTAGAGAAAATAGGTGAGGCAAGTCCAAAATTTATAAGATAATGGGTGAGGCTAATCCACTTACTTGGCAAGCCTATGTATGCTTTGTATGACTTGTTTAAGTGCCAAGAATGCTTCTTGAATGATTACACACTTCATGATGCTCATGCATGCATTTTTAAGACTTATTTTGTATTCTTTATGTGTGATTGAAAGGGAGATGAGCTATTGGGATTCTTTGAATCTCATTCCCTCCTCTCCAATGTCCTAACATGCTAGGTGGACCAAGTGAGCAAGGTAATGGAAGCCATCAACTTGGAAGATAAGAGATTGACAATCATTTGCCTAGTTTTGCTTCTTTTGTAGCCATACACATGGCATATGATGTAAAATTATGATGAAATTGTTATGTAATCATTTGAACATATGTAATTATCCAAATGTTTAATGTCTGTATGAGTATTAGTGCCAAATGAATGGTAATGTACATTTTGGGTAGTGGATGGCAATGTAAGGCATATGTGATTTTGTGTATGGCATGGGGTGAGAGAGTGAGTTTTCAACTTCTAGGTTTATACACCTTTGAGACAAGTTTAAAAGGTCATTTTAGTGCATTCCCACGTGTTCAAGTGGTCATGGTTGCTTTAGAACTCAAAATGGACCATTTGGACCCCTTTGGTGATACAAAATGAGCAATTTTGCAACCTAATGTCAAGATCTAACCAAAAGAACGAATTTGCCCATGAAATTTGGTACACATATAGATCTTATCCAGAGCTTTTTGGGGAGCCAAAAACCAAATTATTTTGATCTCTTTGGAATTAATTATGAATTTTCAAAGTTGACATTTTTCTGCTGAACTGATGTAGACACTATTCATATGGTCAAAAACTTGGGCTATGTCATTAATGAGCCAAATGATGTCCAATGATCATGAAATTTTATAGGGATAAACTAGACATGATAATATTTCCATGACCACTAAGATCACCCCAATTGGACTTATGAGCAGAGAGATATGAATTTTTGAAGTTGGAGGTCAGTACCAGGGTTGACAGTCTACCTCTGGTACTGTTCTACCAATTTCCCGTGGCTATCAGCCCCTGTTGAGGTCTAGACATATTTTTATCATAAAGTAAACATCTGTAGCTTTCTAAAATGATAACAAATGAATGATTTTAATTTTTTAAAATTAGTTATGAGTTTTCAAAGTTTACAATAGAAATCTAGAATTTTTGGCCAAGGTTGCACTCTTGAATTTTATGTACTTCACCACTTGCATGAGTTCTAGGCCACTTCCTTAGATGGTTATAAGTTGTATTTGTGTGATTAAATATGAGAATGAGATGGATGAGTCCATAGGATCCACGGGACATCGAATGAAAATTTTATCCACTACAAAATGCAAATATATTCATTATTTAAATGCCATTTTTCTTACTTCTTTGTAAAGTGCATGGCATAAGACATAGAAGTAGCATGAGGAAAGCTAGAAATTTATGGGGTTACATTAGACCTGGCCAAAGGATAGAGAGGAATCCTTATACACTATAGTAGTGTATTCCAAAAAAGGTCAGGTACAATTCTTATGATAGGGTAAGTGGTAGTTTATGCCTTTAGCAGGTAAGGCTATAAGAGAATAATATCCCACATGAATATAGTGTTAGTCAGTGGTAGTCGTTCTTTAATGCTAGCATAGAAGAGTTAAGAATCATAATGGCTAGTAATTAAGTTAAGAATTAGAACAGTAAGTGCTCTTAAATAGATAAGGAGAGTAAAAGGAAGCTTCAGACCTAGAAGGTCTAATGAGGGCAAGTACACTAGTAAATAAAGGAACTAGGATATTTAAGAAGATAAGTTTATCAGGGAGGCTATGATCCCAGTAGGTAATTAGTATACGAGTCTTAAGATGAGAAAGGATACAAACTCCTTGCAGTATGAGCTAGTAAAAAGATATATAAGAATAAACAGTGGACTAATCATTTAAGTAAATTAAGTTAGAAAGAAAGGAATCTCTAATGGCTTAGAACAAGTAGGGAATAATAAGAGATAATGTGGAAAGCCATTAGAATAAGGTATTGTAGATTCAATATTAGTGATATATCTCCAATCATAGATGTAGGCTGTAACATCCAGTTTTCTGAAAATGAGAGAAAACGTGAAAAACGTAACGTACGGTTTTTTCGTAAACTAATAAAATTCACTGGATACGAAAGGAAGTCTCCTAAGATAATGTAGTTAAGGTCCCAAAAAAATTTAGGAAGCATTTTAGACTCCTAAAAATGAGAATTCCAGACTCAAACAGAAAGAAAAACAAAGCTAGAATGAAGAAACAATTTCTTACGAAAAGCTTACAAAACGTAATGACATTTTCATAATTTTGAGCAAATTTTGGAATTCACATAAGAGGGCTTTTTAAATGAAAATTTTGAGTTCCCTAGGGTTCTCAAAAGCCCTAAAAATCATAGAAAGCCACGAGACAGCTAAAGCCCCTCCAGTGGATGTTTTCTAATGTTAGTGCACCCGAACTTTGACGGATTCATTTAGGAAGGTTTGAGCTCTAATTTGAGTGATTCCAAAGGAATTTTACTAAATTGGAAACCTAAATTTCATAATGGAAAAGACGGTTCTAAAAAAGGAGCTAAAACGAAGGTGAAACAAAAATGCCAAGAATGAAGGGCAAAATAAGAATTTTTGAATAGTGTAACTTCCTCCCACCTATATATATGATGCATCCTTCTTCTCCCTTCATTATGCACGACCATGTTCTGCCCAAAACCAGAGGAAAATCCTAGGGGATGAGGCGCACAAGAGGAGGAAGAAAAAGAGGAGAAATTCAAGGTAGAAAGGTATGAATTTTTATGGTTTTTTATGCTTTTTCTCTTCCAAACATCTTCTCCTTCATTCTCCTTTATTTCTTATGATTATAATGAAGTATATGGATCTGTTTTAAAGGAGAAATTGAGGGAAAAATTCGGATTTGAAGAGAGGAGATCAAGGAACACAAAATTCAAGTGAAAGAAAGCAAAAAAAAAAAAAGGTAATTTCTCTTCCTATAGTTGTCATCTTTAGTTCCCTCCTCCTCCTCCATTTTGCCTAACATGAGAAAACCCTAGAAGGACTTGATTTTTAGGCAGAAAGAAGGGTAAATCTAAGGAAAAAGCATGTGGAGATTAAGAATATGCAAAGGGAATCAACAAAAAACTATTAGATTTTAAGATGTAAGTTCTAGGGTTTCAATTGTACCTTATAAAATCTGATTTTGTATGATGATTCTTAAGCCTAAATAAGAGTTTAAATGAGCTCCTAAGATCCCTAAGAGGCTCCCCACATGCATCTCCCCTTGAGAAAACAAAGCAAGGTCTATAGAGAGCAAAAACCTCCATTGTCTCAGCCTAAGGGAGATAGCATAGTTAGGGAGAGTTTTAAATTTTTTTAAGCCCATTCTTGAGTCATATATGATGAATGAATATGAAAAGAAACCTTGAAAAAAATTTAGGAAGCTTAGCGAATGAGTTGGTGCCTTTTGTTCTATAATATGACCTAAAGAAGCAACATGTAGTTAGGCTCTTGGTTTTAATTGTGTGATGACTCCAAGAGGCTTAAAAGGAGTCAATAATCATATTTGAAAGGAAAGAATGGAGCCTAGAATTTATTAGAGGGGTGTTGCTTCATTAGGTGCAATTATGGAACTATAATGAGGTTTATAGAGCAAGCTAGTGTCTAAGTGAGTTGTGTGGCCTTAGAATTAATTTCATGAACCTAATTGGCTTCCATAAATTATGTTTAGGCCAAGAGAAACCATCCCCACACTTTTGTGTGTGTGTGGCCAAAAGAGGGAGCCTTGATTCAAGAAGAAAAGTATGTGTTTGCTTCCAAGGTAGCTCTCTCCACCTTCTCTCATGCATAGATGTGTGCTTAGCTTGTCTTAGAATATGTGTATGTGTATTTTCAAGTCATGAAAAGTATGCTAGCATGATTTTATATGCCATGGTTTCATGATGACATGTTATGCTCCTAAATGATGTTATGATGTGTGCTTGTGTTTGCATGAGTGTGGTGAGGACAAGAACCCTTAGCTATGGTGAGGATGAGCCAAGAACCCTCAAGATTGGTTGAGACAAAGTAAAGAGTCTCCCAAAAGCAAAATGGGCTCCCAAGAGCATGGTTGAGTCCAAGAATCTCTTAAAGAATGGGTGAGGAAAGTCCAATATCCACAAGAAATTGGGTGAGGCTAATCCACTTGCTTGGCAAGTCTTTGTATGCTATGTGTGACTTTTTTAAATGCTAAAAATGCTCCTTGAATGATTGCACATGTCCACATGCCATGCATGCATTTATAAGACTTGTTTGCATCCATTATGTATGATTGAATGGGAGATGAGCTATTGGAATTCTTTAAATCTCATTCCCTCATCTCCAATGTCCTAACATGCTAGGTGGACCAAGAGGGCAAGAAGATGGAAACCAACCACTTGAGAGATGAGAATATGACATTGACATGTATGAAATTTGCTTCTTTAAGGCCATCAAGGTGGCAAATGTTGTTATCTATAGTTGTATATTACCTATGACCTCTTGAACATGTGTAACTATGTTAATAAGTGATGTATAAATGAGAGTTAAAGTTGTATGTATGAATATGCACATTTTGGTTATGTATGGCAAGTTTTCATTATGGAAGTATGTGTATAATTGCATGTGGCATAGCCAAAATGAGAGGCATGGAGTTTGGGGCCATTTGGACAGCTCATACAAGTCTTAATTGTGCTTTTAGACTCGCCCAAGAGGTGTCAAACCCTAAGGAAAGCCGTTTGGACATTTTGGTATCCCATATAGAGCCAAAATTGACCAATTTAGAACCCTAGATCACTTTTTATCCAAATGAGCTCTTCTTGATATGAGATTTCACATCCAATTAGAACTTGTTGAGAGATTTTTGGGAAGCTAAAGAATGGAATTTTCAGAGGTCTATAAAATATTTGAGAAATTTCCAAAGTTGGCAAAAATTCTGGTTTTGGTAATAGACTGTTCACTCTGGTCCAAAAATGAAATTTATCACATAGGGTTCAAATGATGTCCAATTGCCACAACATCTTATACAGAGAAACTAGATATTCCCAGTGACTCATGCCAATTGAAAGCACCTCATTTGGATGTCTAGAGAGGGAGATAAGAATTTTTAAAGAATCTGTCTAGTATCAGGAATGCCACCCAACTTTAGTTATTGTTTGATTATATTTTGAGGTGCGAACATGCTTGAACTGGTTTGGAGTTATTTTTTCCCTCTAGCTAACACCAAAAAATTTTCATATTTGTATCATTTGCATGAATTGGATTTTTGTAAAATTAATTGGACATTTTTTAAATTTGTTACAGAATTCTGTGACAGCACCAATGGATAGCCTGAGCTCTGGACCTTTTTGAATGTAAAACATATTTTGTGTTAGCTGTTATGGTCTAGACATATTTTTAGAATGAAGTAGACATGTGTAGCTTTCCAGAATGGCTAAGAATGCATCATTTTTATTTTTTCAGAATTAGTTATGATTTTCCAAAATTTGTGACAGAAATGAGGAAGAGTTTGGTCGAAAATATTCATGTATATTTTATGCATTCCTTTGGTTTTCATGAGATGTAGACCACTTTTCATGAGGCAATGAGTTGTATTCATGTAATTATATATGAGAATGTGTTGTATGAGCTCACATGGTCCATGTGACACCGAATGAAATTTTTATACACGACGTAACGCTAAAATATTCATTATTTTATGCTATTTTCTTTGCTCTTCCATGAGTTACATAATATGAAGCATGAGAATAGCATGAGAAAAGCTAGAAATTATGGTGTTACACAAGCAAGTCTACTAAATAGAAAAGTTCAACCCTCTAGGAATTGGTCTCATACTAGTTAAATACAGAATGTTAAGATCTCTTAATTTTGAGCAAATATATGAAGATAAAAGGTCTTGGTACTTAAAATAGTCCCTTGCATGTCAAGATTTGAGAAATCCAAGAGCAAGTGATCATAGGCTTTATAGAGATCACACTAGAAAAAGACAATAACTTATGATAAGATTAGATAGTTTTAGTGGTAGAAATTCTCTGGCAAAACAAATTTAGAGGAAATTAGCCTTTGAGAAAAGAAAGTAAAGACAGGCAAATAAAAAAGAAAGACTAATTTTAAGAAATGCAGGGTATTAACTATATCTCCAAATTTCGAGGATGAAATTTATTTAAAGAGGAAAGAAATGTCACACTCAGTGTTTTCTAAACCTTTAGACATCAAAAGAAAGGTTGATAATCATGATAATAAGGAATTAAAAGTTCGAATAAGATGAAAGGAAAAAGCAGCATTGGAGCCAGAGTGCTTAAATAGAGAACCAACATACCAGTAGAAAAATCATAATTTTGGGTAAAATTTTAAAAATTAAATGAAAAGAGTTTTAAATGTCAAAATTAAGTTTATGGGGGACTATCAGAATGGTTAATTCCCTAACAGTGTATGGTTTAGGGCTCTATATGACTGTAACTTTGACCAAACTTTTTCACATTATTTTAAATTCTAAAAATTTCAAATATTTTTAATAAAGTAGAGTGCCTAAATTTTTATATGGAAATATAGTTTTTGAAAAGGATATGAAATGAGATCAAATGGAGGTGTCAAAGTGCAAGGACATAAATGGAGTTTTGAAATTGTTTTAAAATGTCCTTCCTTCTTTTATATAAGGCCATGCCACCTGGCTTCTTCTTCATAACCAACCTTCTTCACTCCAAACTAGACTAGCCATGTATGAGAAAAAAGGGAGGAGAAAGAAAAGGAACCAAGGCAAATAGGTAATAAAATATGTAGAATTTTGCTATATGCTAGTTATGAAGCCTTTTCCTCTCTTCATGCTCTTTCTAATGATGGTTTTAGCTTCTTAAAAGGATGAAGTTTGTGGCCAAGGAAAGGAGGAAATTTAAGGAAGCTAATTGTATTACAAGAAACTACAAGAAGAGAGCTTCTAAATGAGGTATATATTAAGCTAGAAAAATTGCCTTTCTTTAAGCTCTAAGTCCTTCATCAATTCGGCCTAGAGTGAGAGAGTATGGAACAAGCATATGTTTGATGAACATTAGATAGAAATAAGGGTTTTGAAAGGTGTAGAGTAAGATTATGGAAATAGAATCTCATGAAAAGCCATAGAAAGCAAGTTAAGCCACCTAGGGTTTCAATAGCACCATGGAAGTTATGGGACCCTAGGAAGATGTTTAAGCCATATAAGACCAAACTTGAACTAGAAAAGAGCTAAGGATTTTCCATATTCATCAACTTCTTCATGGAAAAAACAAAAACTTCCAAGTGTAGTGTATGTGTGTATAGGTTTGGCCAAGCTATAGAACATGTAGCTAGTGTCATATCTAGCTTCATTTAGCTCATTTTTACTATTTATAAACATTAGCAATGAAATCTATAAACATCATTATGCTTTAGATGGTGAAAATCGATTTGTTTACCTGCCAATCGGAGCTATAGGGGTCAAATTTTGGATTTTTTTCCTTCACTCATATTCATCATAAACAAACTTGTTTTCGTCCATTGAATCAGAAAATACACATTGGTTGCCTAAATAGAACATCTAGCCTGAAATGGTTACAAATCCTGTATTATGCATCAAAATTCAAAAATTCATAACTCAGGCTATATAACTATGATTTATGCAAACTCGGTGGCTACAGAAACTTATAATGTGAACTTTACGCTTATAGAATTTCATGAGAAACTTAATCCATTTGGTCCCTCAAAAATACAAAAAATAGAATTGCAATAGATATGAACAATAATAGACTATTCTACTAAAAATAGCAAGATTAAAAAATTCATAGAATATTCCACAAAAATTTGAAAAATGAAAACTTTAGCTTGTAAGAAGGCTCTCAATGTTCCCTAAGTGTATGCCAAATTTCAATCCTAAACTAGGTCTTTTTGGCTACCAAGAGTAGAGATGTAATCTATGACTCATTTAGACCAAAATTTGGTTTTAAAGTGGTCCAATTAGCCTCTAATATGCAATCTTTTCCCTCAAGCAACTTTTAATCCATCTATACATCATTTCCATTCAACCTATAACATGTAATATGGCTTGCATTAAAATTTGACTATCTCACATCCATTTATACACATGAACCATAAAGCATTACATATATAAAACCATATACAAAAAGGCCATTCATATATTAAAATGTCATATAATTACAGTCTTATACTCATATACATGTTCCTATCTCATAATCTTGACATTTCCACAAGATTCATCATATGCAAATATGCTTTCTATCTTCTCATGCATGTATATCTTTATGGCTCCTAATATGGACAACATATACACATGCTTACCTTTATCCTCAAAATGATACATATATTGACATGCTTAACTCATACATAATTTAACATCTGATATGTTCCTGCCATACATGATATATAACATTGGTAATGTATCATATACAATTTTAAGTACATAATTGCAAGAATGCTTCAAATCGTGACTTTCTAAAATCTATGGCTTCTTATGTTTCATCTCCTTGCTCAAGAACCCTTAAATGGTTAGTATGAGGGATATGGGTGAGATTACGAGAAGAATTTTAGTAGCTAATCTCAACCAAATCAATGCATATATGAATGCCATGAGGAAATGCAATGCATGTGGTGCAAACATATAATTATTATGTATCATGAAACTCAATGCAACTCTTTGCATGAAAACTCATTTTTCAACTAACCATGGAATCTCAACATACTAGCTGGGCTCAACTCGAAATTAACTCTGGGCAAAGGAAGAGGTTCTGTGCTCAATTCCTAGCCATAAAGAGTTAAGAGCCAAAAACACATCAAACTCAAGCATAAAACTTATAATGGAAAGCATACCAAAGCATAAATCAAGAATACATCAAGTATCAACACATACAAGCATCTCAACTCATTCAAAAATTCAAATGCATGCAAGTTAGGGAGATAAAAATATCTTATTGAGCTAGGAGCTTCAAGCTACTATTAACTCTCATAAACCTTTTCTTTTTCATTGGCCCCTCACCTCCTCCCTTTTAGTTCACACCTCTATCAAGTGAGCTTGCATTTGTTCAATCTATCTATAATAATATGCAATGCCAAAAAACTCATTAAGATCCATTTCAAGTCGTGTCATTTATACTTAACTTCTTTAGGACCTAATATGCAACTTTAAGCCATTTAGGTTCCTTAAGAGGCCATTCTTGGATTTCACTTTCTAGGTTCCCTAATCTCATTTGCTATGAGTCATATAAGTTGAATGGAACTCATTTGGATCCTTATTTACACAATTAGACAAGACTGGACCTAACTTGCTTTTTTAGGCTCTTTATATGCCTTAAAAATTCCTCTTTCAAAATAAGGCTTTTAAATTCTATCCAATGGCTCCATCAGTATTTATAATTCATATCTTAACCATTTATAAACTTAGAATCCATAAAACAACTCCTTAGCTACATAATTCCCATCATGGCCAAACTTAGCACATAAGGGAGCCTAAGGGCACTTTTGTCTTTCTCTTAGGGAATTTAATGCCTATGGAATGTCCTTAGTTTCTTTCTAGTTTAAGGGTGATTTTAAATGGCCTAAAACATCTTCCTAGAGTTCTAAAACATCTAAGGTGCAATTTGAACCCTAGGTAGCTTATTTTGTGTTTTATGGCTTTCTACTTGATTCTAATTACATAATCTTATTCTACACCCTTCAAAACCCCTACTTCTTAACATGTTTCAGTTAAAAATATATTCCCTTTAGCATCTCCATGGTTAGGCTAAACCAAGAGAGAAGAAAAACTTAAAGAAAGAGCAAGTATTCTAGCTTGTATCATACCTTGTTTGAAAGCACTTCCAATGGTGATTTTCATGGCATAATTGGTTGCTCCAAATCTCTTCTCTTCTTCAAGTGGTCTGCCATCAAACTCATCCTTTCAAGAAGCTAAAACCACTATTGGAAAGAGCAAGAAGAGGAGAGTAATGTTTCTAACAAGGAAAGCATGAAATTTGGCACATAAACTTACCTTCCTTCTCTTCTCTCTCTTCCCCTTTTTGGATGCCATATAAGTCTAGTTTAGAGCTGGAAATAAGTTAGTTATAGGGGAAAAAGGAGGTGGCGTGACTTTATGATAAGGAAGAGAGGATATTTTACAATATTTTCAAAATTTCAACTTTGTCCCTGAACTTTGATCACTCTATTTGGGCTTATTTTGCATCCTTTTTTAGAACCATCTTTTTCATATGAAAATTGTAACACCTCAAGAATAATTAATATTAATTATTTAGGGATTATGAAATTATTAAGAGGGTTTAAGGGAAATGACAAATTTGAGTATCTTAACATAATAATAATAATAATTAATTAGACCATTTTAAGGAAGTATAATAGTATTTATGGATTTAAATGTGACTTGGGCCCATTGTAATACCTTAACCTCTTAGCTATTATACCATGGTCTCATTATCCATCTCAATGCATTTCATATGGATTGAAGCACAAATGCAAGAAACCATACACCTCACATGAAAAGGATAATAAATTTAATAGTATTAATTGCATTATGTAAGATCTCATTTCTTTAAGTCATGCCCCATGACCATGTAAACTCATCAATATCATTTTCTATTCATAACACATCCATACAAGTCATAACCATCACCAAATATCTCAAGAACCTCAGGTTTTAGGCTACATGTCAAAAAATCAATGGTTTGCTCTCGGGATCAAATTCTAGCTTTTTGATACAAATTTTGAAAATTCATAATTAATTCTAAAAAAATCAAAATCAAGCAAACCATACCATTTTGGAAATCTATAGATGTCTAATTTTGACTAAAAATAATTCCAAACCAATGCATTAGCCTTAAGCCACCAGAAATTGATGGAATATTAACACAGGTCAGACTATATTACTATTACTATTTTGCAAATTCAAAAATTCATATCTCTCTCTACAGAACTTCAAATAAGGTGATCTTAGTTGTTATGGAAAACTTATGATGTATAGTTTATGTTTGTAAAATTTCATAAGCATTATACATCATTTGGCCTATGTGCGACACAGAAAAGAAAACTGACCAAATGAACAATAACTGTAATGACCCTAACTTCTAATCATGGTAATTAAGGTTAAAGACATGATTAATAATCATCAATCAAGGTTTTAAGTCATTATGAGATTACTTACATTAGGAAAAGGTGAGGAAATTTAAACCTTGATGTTGTTAGAGTCATTTACTAATTACTCATAACCATTTATGCATATAAGGGAATCAAACCCACAATGATAAGATTTTAATCCTATCATCCATTAATCCTAACTCATAAGAACCTCCTACAAGTGCTTCTAAATCATTCCTTATCATTTTCATAGAGAAAACCAAAGTTTCTAGGTCAATATAAGAAATTAAGCACCCTCATTGCAGCTAAATTCTCTAGCACCATGACCAATTACTCCCGGGTTCAACACCTTACACCTTTACAAATTTTGCACATTTCACCACGGCCAAATACCCCTTTCGCTGTGGCAAATTACCCTCTGGAACACCACCAGACCTGCCTTTCACATTTCACTGCGGCTAACTTCACTTTTTGCTGTGAACAATTGCTCTTTGTTTCCTTCCCTGGGCTACTTCCTCATGTTTAGCCGCGACTAATTCCATTTTAGTTGCGGCCAATTCCCCTTTGCTCCTGTAACTCTCAAATTTCCTTTCATGCACTACAATTCTCCCTCTAGGAACACTCTAGGACCACTCTCCCTCAATTTGTGAAACTCTAATAATATTTATCTACTTGATTTACCTAGCCAATATATCAATATCCACTTTGAGATTTAAGTGTTGATTTCTACTCACGGAACTCTCATACATAAGCGAATTCCATAATTTAGTGATAGTAAAAGTGCCCTGATCACAAGGAGCGTTCCAAACCTATGTTCTACCAAACCATATAATAAGCTTCCATTAATTTCTTCTTGCCACTAAGAGGTCTGGTCTCTGAAAATGTTAGCCCATATATATGTATAGATTAATCAATATAATACAATTTCATATCATCAACACTAGAATCGTCAATTCAATTTGCAAATGAACTAGTTGAGCTACCAATGACTACTGTCCCATATCAGCAACCACACATAATATGTTAATGGCCAATAACATTGGGAAAGGTCCGTCCACGACACCTACTCCATAATGAGCACAAGTAGGGCTCAGTGCATCTATGGTCTGATTACAACCTGGTACCCGATCGAAACACATGCACGAGTGGCAGCCACACAATAGCTCCACCATGGACTCACAAGGTCCAGTCACAATCGTAATTTAAGTAGTCAACTAATCATTTAGCATTTCAAAATCAAACATGTGTAACAAATATTATATTAACATAAGCATATACATGGAATTAGGAAGAATAACCCCGGTTACGTCAATGAAGCCAATTACTCTTCCTCTAGCTACCACCATGATCCAAAGCATACCAAGCCTAACATAAGCATGATTATCATCATTTAACTATCATTAGTAAGGAAATTCTCCCTATCCACAGATTAATCTTAACAAGAAATCGTTGAGAATTTCTTACCCAAGCTTCTGAATGATCTATTGCACTAATTTAGGGTCCAAGCATCAAAGCTCACCATGATTCACTCTCTACAACTCCATTTTCGCACATGTACAGACCATGCAGTAAAACTCAATCCAAAATGTGGGAATTCAGCACATACACCACACAAGAGAAGAGGGAACACTTACCCATACACGTAAGAGGTCAAATGGACTGAGTTGAGCTTTAACTACCAAGAACACACCATGGGCCATCCTTAAAACTTGGATTTTCGCACATGGAATTAGCCATATACCAAAGTTAGATTATAACATGAAATCTAAGCAAGGTTACACCATAAAATGAAAGCAAACACTTACCCTATGGTTCTATTAACTCCAAACTCTGAAAATCTTACAAGGAATAACCCAAACACCAAATTTCAAACTTGAGAAGGAGATGAAAATGCCCAAAACCAAAAACTAATCAGACCAAAATAAAAAGGAAAATGAGGGGGACATGTTTTATATAGATTACCTTGGCCAAATCTTCCCCTAAAAGAGAGAAATGGTGGAAGAATGCAGAAAAGCCTTGGCCCCTCTTCTCAAGTGCGAAAATGACTTCCTTATTTTGCAAAACATGAGTGTCTTAGTAGCCAAATAGGTGGGGAGAAAGCCTCTTAGGGTTTTAGTGAAGATGGACTGGTCCAATGAGCCCATTATTTCAAGTGGGCTGGTGTTTAACATATTGGGCCAAGGTTCATTAGGTTGGGCTGCAGAATTTTTAATGTTAGGAATGGAGTGTGTTGATCTAATAGCCTAAGACCTGTTTGGACTCACTTTCCCAAGTTTGGGCTAAGGCTAAATGGGTTTTTATCTCACTTAAATTCACTCATAAGTTTTGGGCTTTTAAAAAATTTAAGTTGCGCTTACAAGAAAGTTAGTATTCGGCTCTCCTACCAAGCCCGTGTTATAATTGGATTTCGATATTAGGCCTCAAGTATAATTGAACTAAACATAAGGCCCTGATTAAGTACCAATCTCTCTTAATTGATTTTGCTAATTAATTCATGTCAACTCCCTAATCACTATAATTAGTCTTAATTAATTTTGGGATATTACATTCTCCCCTCCTTTTAAGAATTTTGTCCTCAAAATTAGACATATCTCACTCAATTAGTGTTGGATAATCCATCCTCATATCTTTCTTTTTTGTTTCTTAAAATTTTCAAGAACCTAGTCCTTTCCTTGCTACTTTCTTGTAGAAGATGTCCTTATTATGTTATTATTTCTTCTTTGTCCACCCAAGTCAAATGACATACTAACCTAAATATTTCATCTTCTTCCCTTGTCCACAACTAAAGAGATCTAGACCAAGTTAAACTCGATCACATTATAGCAAGTCTAGGCACCTAGGTAAAATAAATCTTAAAATCTCTCTCCCTTTGTAGCATTTTTTTTGTTCTCTTTTGTCTCTTTCTTTTTCTTCTCCTGCTCCCCTTTCTACATTTTTTTTTATGTTCCAATAGTCGATCATTGAATGTTCATGTTAACTTCCTTTCCTTCTTAACTCTCAATCCATTTAAGAGATAACTCCTAGATACTTTAGCTTAATTTTCCTTAATAGTTGATACCAAGAACTACAAGAAATTCCGTTAATAGCAACATAGGTAAGTAACCTTATTTCATATTGAAGTTTCATTCATCCTTCACTTAGATTACCCCTACTTTTCTTTAGCCCAACCTTCTTAATCGAAATGGGTTTTACCTCTTATAGGGTCATCTAGTCTAATTTTCCAACTCTTACATTCAACTATCTCATAAAATTATTGCACACATCATATCCTCATTTATTGTCCATTAGTAAAAGGTTCATTATTTCCATTGGACGTATAAAATTTTGCTTTCATTTTCAATTAGTACATAAGATTCCTTCTCCTCATTTATTGAGATTCCTTAGTGTTGAAACTAATATAAAATCTAATCTCATAACTAATCTATCTAAGGCACCTAAACACTCTAGGTTTACCTTCCACATAGTTGAAATCAAACATGATCTTCCAAGTGAAAATAAACATGATATTTCAGGTATAGATTATATTCTCTAATAAGACCTGATTTTAAGGTTGAGAGTACCTTGCCTGGAGCATCAATGTAATCCTTTAGGACTTAGGAATGAGTTTCTTTAAATCTTACAAGCCATAGTTCAAGTGGATGGTTTATTAGATAACATAGTTTCCACCACTTGCCCATAACATTAGGAATTTCTAGTTCCTAATGATGGTTCATTATAGACAACCTGATCATCATCCTTAGGTGTAACCAACATAGGAAAACCCTTAATAGATCTCTCCCCCATCTTTTTTTTTCCTTTCTTTTTGTTCTCTCTTTTCCTTTTTGTAATGGTGAAGGCATCACCACAATCACATACATGTGATTTTAAAGACTACCACGATCAATAGATCCAAGTGTTTCATCTTAGTTTTCCACTACTACAAGCATTAGTAGCCAACTACATGCCATTTACACTTGTTTGATGTCAACTGAACATCTCTCTGGGTCTTAAGCCATTATATAGTCCCAACAGACTGCTCCTTCATACCTTTTACACCTAACTAAGGTATTTTCACACAAGCATAATCACACTTCGAATAGCAGACTACTCATCATCTTCAGGATGCAACAAATTCTCTTTAACTTTTTCACATACAGCTAAGTTTTTTTTTTAATATCCTACAATTTAGAAGTTCATAATAGCTCCTACAGAGTAATGAGATAATATCTTGTCAAGAAGGTCCAACATCCTATTGGCAAGGGCTTGTATTCAATAATGTGAAATTTGAGACCTTGTCAATAAGGTGTTCCGATAGTAAGTACAAGGTCTTTTAACAGTAAGTTATAGTACATAGTATATGATGATATGACAATTTTCGCTCTTATGCAATGATCTATGCCAACCACAACTAATTCTTCCACTCCTCAAAAGTTCTTAGGTCTCAACTTATATCTAACTGTTGGGAGTTAAACTAACATAACAAGGAGACTTAGTGAGTCTTTTCATTATCAAGCATTCCCTAAATATCAATGGATCAAGTAGGGATTCCTAGTGAGAGAACTCAAGTATCATTTACCACTAATGTTTCACCCTTCTTCGTCAGTCATTATACTAAGGTTTTATTGTAATAACATAAGTTAATTGCATTATTGCCACCTTTCATTCATTTCCCTAGGTTATTATTCTAGATCAGGGAGTCCTCTTTCAAAATTAAGGAGTTTTACTACTAGAGCAAATACTAGTCCATCTCGAATTCCTAATATTGTCTCCATTCCTTAATCACACCACATGTAATACATGACAATAAGACTACTGATGGCAGAATTAGAAGTTGCCTTCAATATTAGCAGGCAATTCTTTTCTATGGCCATACACATACTCATCACCTTATGATGACTATATCTTAACCACTTGTACGAACACATGTACCATTTTATTCTCTTTTTAGGTGGATCCTTACTATCAAGATCTCCTCTTTACCTTCTAGGTAGAAAGTCTGCTTAGTCTAATTTGATGCCAATTTGGTGATCAAAATTCATCAAATCATATGGTAAGTGGCACGCCCGCATGCCCCTAGCACTGAAGTGCTGATAAGTAAGCACGTCCCACGTGCCTCTAGCACCAAAGTGCCAGTAAATGAGCACATTCCATGTGCCTCTAGTACCAAAGTACTGTAGAATCTCACCTTACACTCCCTGAGTGTATCATGCACGTAAAGTGACTTTAACCACCACCTAAATGCATGTCAACACGTAGCATAAGTAAACTGATTCATACAAAAGAGACAACATGCTTAAGCACCATGTGCCTATACACCTCCCTCTTATTACACTAGGGTTTCTCTCCCTTATCACAAATTCCTATCTTGTCTGGGTACACTAAGGGAGGAGCCTCAAAGCTCTCTCACGATTCCTTCCAAAACATCATCTTCCTTAATCTTTTACTTTAAAGTCCTATCCCCCATTAGAAATAGATTTCACAATTCTAAGGGTTTCTTGCTCTCCTTCCTTGTTATCATTAACTAAAGATAGCTTACTCACTCCAATAGTTTGAATGAAACTATTTGAAATGTTCTTTACCTCTTATCTCCCTTATTCATTAAGCCCAAGTTGTGGTAGCTAGGATCGAGTAATTGCGTTATTTATTAACTGGGATCAAGCAAGTAAGTTAGGACCTTTATACCTATAACACATCAACCTTGGGGACCTTTTGAAGTCTACATAATTCTAACTCATTATGGATTGTACATCACTTCATATATTTAGTCAATCACACTTATTTATTATACACTAGTTCCCAAAAATCTTACGCTTCTATAAGGTTTTTATAGCTAGTCAGGTGTTTTACTCTATACTATTGCCTTCTAAGTTCTCAACATCACTCTAGATGGCCCTTGAAAAGCTTAGAATTTTGCTTAGATAAAGAATTGCTACTCTTGTTATGATTAGTTGACTACTTCGATAGGCCAGTCAATTGGTCGACTGTACCCAGTTGGCTTACTTAGTAAATGGTGGTCAACTAATCACAAATACTATTAGTAGCCTTGTTCATCATCCTCATCAGTTACCTTGTCTCATTCATTCAGTTAACCAGTGCCTCACAACGAGTGACTGGTGCATCTACCGCATAGCCAATCGGCAACAAGCCTCAACCAGTTGTCTATCTAAACTGAGACCAGTAACCTAATCTCAGAAGAAATAAGGATAAAATTCTAGTCTTTTTATTGGCATTAACAACCTCAAGTCTCGAAATTAGTATTACTGAAGTGTTATGAGGTATAATCGCATTACACTTTATTATTCTTAGGGGCATGCTTATTGTGATGAGTGATCTCCTTACTAGAATTCAAGAAACATTCATTTCAACAATCGCTACAAGCCTCACATCATTATTCTTCTATATTTCTTCTCTAAAGGTGAAAAGCAAAAAGCATGTTCACATAATTAGCTATTCCTATAAGCTAATACTATGCCAAGTATGCATCATGATTGCCAAGCTTTTAACCATAAAATTTAAATTAGAACGATTTTCTTGAACCATTACTCTGATACCAAATGTAATGACCCTAACTTCTAATCATGGTAATTAAGGTTAAAGACGTGATTAATAATCATCAATCGAGGTTTGAAGTCATTATGAGATTACTTACATTATGAAAAAGATGAGGAAATTTAAACCATGATGTTGTTAAAGTCATTAACTAATTACTCATAACCATTTATGCATATAAGGGAATCAAACCCACAATGATAAGCTTTTAATCCTATCATCCATTAATCCTAACTAATAAGAACCTCCTACAAGTACTTCTAAATCATTCCTTACCATTTCCATAGAGAAAACCAAAGTTTCTAGGTTAATATGAGAAATTAAGCACCTTCAGTATGACTAAATTCTCTCACGTCGCGGCCAATTACTCTCGGGTTCAACTCCTTACACATTTACAAATTTCACACATTTCATTATGGCTAAATATCCTTTTTGTCATGGCGAATTACCTTATGGAACACCACCAGACCTGCCTCTCATATTTTGCTGCACCCAATTGCTCTCTATTTCCTCTCCTGGGCAACTTTGTCATGTTTGGCCATAGCTAATTCCATTTTGGATGCGGCTAATTCCCCTCTATTCCTGCAACTCCCAAATTTTCTCCCATGCACTCTAATTTTCCCTATAGGAACACTCTAGAACCACTCTCCCTCAATTTGTGAAACTCTAATAACATTTATATACTTGATTTACCTAGCTAATATATCATTATCCACTTCAAGATTTAAGTGTTGATTTTTACTCATGAAACTATCATACATAAGCAAATTCCATAATTTAGTGACAACAAAAGTGTTCCGACCACAAGGAGCGTAAGGCCACTGCTTAATGTTCATACAAGATCAAGTCACTCATCCATTATTAGTAAATTACAACTATAATGTTCAATTTCATGATGATTATATTACATGTACAGTCTCTATACTTTGCAATTCATGATACAATGAGGCAATAATATAAAACTAGTAATCTAATCACACAATACAATCTGACAAGGTTTGCAAATCTATGTGCTACCAAACCATATAATAAGCTTCTATTAATTTTTCCTTGCCACTAAGAGGTCTGGTCCGTAAAAATGTTAGTCCACAATCAGGGTGAGATATACAATCTTAGTAATAAGAGGCAAATTCCATATATATGTATAGATTAATTAATATAATGCAATTTCATATCATCAATACCAGAATAGTCAATTCAATTTACAAATGAATTAGTTGAGCTACCAATGACTACTGTCCCATACTAGCAATTACACACAACATGTTAATGACCAATAACATTGGAAAAGGTCCATCAATGGCACCTACTCCAGAGTACAATCAGGGCTCAGTACATCTGAGATTTGATTATAACTTGGTGACCAATCAAAGCACATGCACTGGTGGTAGCCGCACCACATCTCCACTATGGACTCACAAGGTCCAGTCACAATCATAATTCAAGTAGTCAACCAATCATTTAGCATTTCAAAATCAAGCATGTGTAACAAATATCAAATTAACATGAGCATATACATGGAATTAGGAAGAATAACCCTGATTACCTCAATGAAGACAATTACTTTTCCTCTAGCTACCACTATGATCCAAAGCATACCAAGCCTAACATAAGCATGATTATCATCATTTAACTATCATTAGCAAGGAAATTCTCCCTATCCATAGATTAATCTTAACAAGAAATCGTTGAGAACTTCTTACCCAAGCTTCCTAATGATCTATTGCACCAATTTAGGGTCTATACATCAAAGCTCACCATGATTCACTCCCCACAACTCCATTTTCGCACATGTACAAACCATGCAACAAAAGTTGATCCAAAATGTGGGAATTCAGCACATACACCATACAAGAGAAGAGGGAACACTTATCCATGCACCCAAGAGATCGAATGGACTGAGTTGAGCCTTAACTACCAAAAACACATTATGGGCCATCCTTAAAACTTGAATTTTCGCACATGGAATCAGCCATATACCAAATGTAACATCCGGTCCCTCCCTAAAAGTGAGAAACGCAATGTTCGGTTTCTCCGTAAACGTAAAAAATGGGCCAAATATAAAAGGAAGTCCTCGAAATAGAAGGAATTGGGGCCAACTAAAATTATGATAAAATTTTAAATAATAAAAAATGAGGATTTGAGTCTTGAGTTGCCCAGAAATCAAGGCCAGAGTGATTCGATAAATTTGCCGAAAGGCCAGTGGCATTTTCGTAAATATGGACACTTTTTGAAATACTCATAGGAGGGCTTTTTAAATGGAAATTTTGAGTTGTCCAGGGTTTTCAAAGGCCCCAAAAACCATGGGAAGCCCCGGGACCGGTAAAGCCCCTCCGGTGTACTCTTTCCGACATCGGTTGACCCAAACTTTGACCGATTCGTTCGGAAAGGTTTTAGCTCCGATTTGAGTGATTCCAAAGGTATTTTATTAAATTGGGAACCTATTTGTTATGATGGAAAAGACGGTTCTAAAAAAGGAGCTAAAACGAAGAAGAAACGAAAATGCAAAGTATGAAAGGGCAAAAATGGAATTTAAGTGTTAAAGGAAGCTTCCAAACTCTTTTTATAAGTCACGTTCTTCCTCTCCTTCATTAAACCGACTTGCTTCTGCCCATTTTCAGAGAAGAACTCCAGCTTCTTAGGCGCACAAGAGAAGGAGGATTTTGGAGGAAGAAATTCAAGAAAAAGGTAAGAAACTTTAAGAAATTCCATATCCTTCCTTCTTCAAACTTGCTCCCCTCCTCTCAAGCTTTATTTCTATGGTTTTAATGGAGAGTTTGGTGCTGTTTTGGGGGCAGAACAGAGAGGGAAATTTCGAAAATTGAGGGAGCAAGCCAACCAAGTGGAAGAGCAAGCAAAGAAAAGCAAGAAAACAAGGTAAAACTTTCATTCTTTGGTAGTTTCTCCCTCCCCCTTCCTCTTGCACGAATTTGGGCACCATGAGCCCAATTCTTAGGGGCTGTTTTCTGCCCAATTTATGGAGGGATTAGAGGTTTTAGATAGCAAGGATTAAGAAGGAACTAATAGAATCAAGAAAGGAGCATTAAGAGACAAGATAGAACCATTAGGGATCCAAATGCTCCCTTGCAAATCTGATTTTATATGAATGTTCTTAGACTTAATTGAATGTTTAAACATGCTCCTAAGACCCCTAGAGAGCTTCCCACATGCACCTCCCATCCAAGAAAGCAAAGAAATTGCAAGAAAAACTAATGAACTCTAAGCTAGAAAAGTGTAGAGCTATTGAACACTTTGCAAAAACTGATTTGATATATGAGTTTCCTTGCATGTGTGAGTATTTGATTGAGCTTCTAAGACCTCTAGGAAGCCTCCCAAGTGACTCTCCCATCAAGGAAAAATTGGAAACCCCTTGAACCCTAAATACTTCCATAATGTTGACCTAGGCTAGAAAGAGTACCAAGGGAAAGTTTTAATTTGTTTCAGGCTTTTTTTTGAGTCATGTAGGATGGAAGAGGATAAGAGGAAGCCTTGGAAAAATTTTAGAAGCCCTAGATAGTGAGATGGAAGTGTAGGCTCCATAATGTAGCATAATGAAGCAACTCCTAGCTAGGCTCTTTAAAATAATTGTGTGATGACTCCAAGGAGTCTAAATGGAGTCAAGAATCATAGATTAAAGGAGAGAAGGGAGCCAAGATCATGAATTCTTGAGGTTGCTTCATTAAGTGCCTTATGGAAGCATAATGGAGCCATAAACCATGTAGCATCATGTAAAGTGTGTATAATGCCAAGGCTTGTTCCCATGAGTAATTCATGTTTCTTTTGGTGTGTCTAGGCCAAGAGAAACCATCTCCACCAATTTGTGGGTGTGTGGCCGAAAGAGGAGGCTTGAAAGCTAAAGAAAAAGTGTGTGAAATTGTGCAAGGTAGCTCTCCACCTCATTCTCTTTGCATTCTTGTGTGCATATGTATGTCTTAGTGTGCTTGCATGCATTCTTGGTGCTTGATAATATGCCACTTGATCCTTGTTGTGCATTGGTACCAATGTGTTGTCTTGAATGACCATGGTTGTGGAAAGAGCCCATAAGGGTGAGGTGATGCCAAAAGTCCCTTGATGAACGTGAGGAGATGCCAAAAGTCTCATGGCATGGGTGAGACAAGGCCAAAAGTCCCTTGAATGGGTGAGGCAAAGTCAAAAGTCCCTAGACCAAGAGTGAGGCAAATCCAAAAGTCCTAGAAATGGGGTGAGGCTAAACCAAAAGTCCCTAGAGCATGAAAGTAATCTTGACATGTGAATGTGGCATGGAATGGAATTTATTGCACACTTTATGCTTGTATGGTTATGCATTTGGTATATGTATGCCTTGAATGTGATGTAAATGGGTGTGTGAGCTATTGGGATTCTTTGAATCTCATCCCTTCCTCTCCAATGCTCTAAGATGCTAGGTGGACCAAGTAGCTATGGTGAAGGGAGCCAACAACCATGAAAGAAGGAGATTGACAAGCCTAGGCCTAGTTTGTATTCTTTTTGAACCATAATGATGTTCAATGATGTATATGATTATTGTAAATGGCATATGACCCTTGAGATACATGTAAATATGATATTATGTGATGTATACATGTATGGATATGATGTATGAACTTTAGAAATGAATTTGGGTATGTAATGTCAAGTTATGCAAATTGGAAGTTTGATGCAAATGTGTATAAGTGAGGGTTGAATGGCCAAAATGAGATGCATGAGGTTTGGGACCATTTGGGCAGCCCACACAAGTCTTAAATATGCTTTTAAAATTGCCCAAAAGGTGCCAAGACTAAGGGAAATCCATTTGGCAAATTTGGTACCCAATATGGAGCCAAAATTGACCATAATGGAACCCTATACCATTTTTTGTCCAAATGAGTTAGTCTTGCCCTAAAACTTGGCATGCAATTAGGTCTCATTAAGAGCTTTTTGGGAAGCTAAAGATCATAATTTTTGGAGACCTAGAGAATATTTGAGGAATTTTGAAAGTTGGGATTTTTCATGGATTCTGGTATGGGTACTGTTCATACTGGCAGTTTTGAATTCTGTGTCATCCGATGGCCAAATGGTATCCAATGCTTATAAAATTTTATATTCATAAACTAGAGGTCATAAGATTTCTGTGGCCACCGAGATCACCTCATTTGGAGGTCTAGAGAGGAAGATATGCATTTTCAAAGGTTCTGCCCAGTATCAGACTTCTTGCCAGACCCGAGGTACTGTTCCATCGATTTTCGGGAGTTTGGCTTGATGTACTGATCTGGAGATATTTTTCTTCTCTATTTAACATCCACATCTTTCCATAGTGATATCATTTGAAAGCATTGGATTTTTGTGGAATTAGTTAGACATTTTTGAAATCCATATCAGTAAACTGTGACAGTATCAGGAACCCTCCGACCAGTAGATGATCTCGCGTGTCAAACGCATTATATATGAGATTTTAAGACTTTTACATATTTTTAGCATGAAGTAGACGTCTTAAGCTTTCCAGAATGACTGAGATTACATGTTGTCTATTTTTATAGATTTAGTTATGAATTTCCAAAGTTTGTGACAGAAAAGAGGAAATTCTGGCCGAAAATACAAACATGGATTTCATATGCTCCTTTGCTTTCTACGAGTTGTAGGCCAAATTTGATGATGGAAATGAGCTATATTCATGTGTTTAAGTATGATAAAGTGATAGATGCTTTCATATGGCGTACGGGACTCCGAAAGAAAAATTTTACCAGTAGAGAAATGTACTTTTATTCATAACTTCCTATGCCACTATATTGTTTCCATAGAATAAACATAAGATGAGGCATGAGAATTATATGAATTGAGTCCTAAAAGTATAGTGTTACACCAAAGTTAGCTTATAAAGTGAAATCTGAGCAAGGTTCATGTAACACCATAAATTTCTAGCTTGTCTCATGCTATTTCCATGTCTCATGCCATGCATTTCATAAGGAAGCAAGAAAATAGCATTAAAATAATGCATATATTTGGGTTACGTAGCAGATAAATTTTTCATTCAGTGTCCCATGGACCGTATGGACTCATCTTTCTCATTCTCATATTTAATTACACAAATAAAACTCATAACTATCCAAGGAAGTGGCATACATTTAGTGCAAATGGATGGAAAACATAAAAATACTAAGTGTAGCCTCGGCCAAAATTTCCAGCTTTCTGTCACAAACTTTGAAAAATCATAACTAATTTTAGAAAAATAAAAATTAAGCATTCTTTACCATTCTTAAAAGATACAGATGTCTAATTTATGTTAAAAATATGTCTAGACCTCAAAAGGGGCTGTTAGCCACTAGAAATCGATGGAATAGTACTAGAGGTCGACTGTCATCCCTAGTACTAACCTCCAACTTCAAAAATTCATATATCCCTGCTTAAAGGTCTAATTGGGGTGATCTTAGTGGTTATAGAAATCTTATCATGTCTAGTTTATACCTATAAAATTTCATGAGCATTAGACATCATTTATCTCATGAATAACACATCTCAATTTTCTAACCATATGGCAGCGCTTGCATTAGTTTAGCAGAGAAATGTCAGTTTTAAAAATTCATAATTAATTTTAAAGAGCTCTAAATAATCTGGTATTTAGCTTCCTAAAAAGATCTGGATAAGATCTATATATGTGCCAAATTTCATTGGCAAATTCATTCATTTGGTCAGATCTTGATGTTGGGTTGTGAAATGGTCACTTTAATACATTACAAAGGGTCCAAATTGAGTTTTAAGGTAACTATGACCACTTGAGCACATGGGAATACACGAAAAGGATATTCTAAACTTGTCTCAAAGGTGCATAAACCCAGAATTTGAAAAATCACTCTCTCATCCCATGCCATACATAAGAATCTACATGCTTTACATTGCCATTCACTACCCAAAATGCACATTACCATACACATAACATAAAATCCCATTTGTACATGATACATTTACATAATTACATACGTCCATAAGGTCATAGGATATATACAATAATGGATCACAACATTTTCCACTCATATGGCCATAAAGAAGTAAAATCTAAGCACTTTGTTGTCAAACTTTCATCTTCCAACTTGATGGCTTCTATTACCTTGTTCACTTGGTCTACCTAGCATGTTAGAACATTAGAGAGGAGGGAATGAGATTCAAAGCATCCCAATAGCTCATCTCCCTTTCAATCATACATATAGGATGCAAAATAAGTCTTAAAAATGCATGCATGAGCATCATGAAATGCATGATCATTCAAGAAGCATTCTTGGCACTTAAACAAGTCACACAAGGCATACATAGGCTTGCCAAGTAAGTGGATTAGCCTTACCCAATCTCTTATGAATTTTGGACTTGCCTCACCCATTTTCTTTAGAGGTTTTTGAATCAACCACACTCTTGAGAGTCAACTTCACTTTTGGGAGACTTTTGACTTTGTCTTAACCAACTTTAAGGCTTCTTGGCTCATCCTCACCATAGCTAAGGGTTCTTGGTTTCACCACACTCAAGCAAACCCAAGCACACATACTAGGCATCATTTGAAGACATAATACAACATCATGATATCATAATACATATGCACATGTTAGAACACTTTTCATAGCTTAAAACACACATACACACATCTAAAGACAAGTTAAGCATACGTTCATGCATGAGAGAAGGAGAAGTGAGCTACCTTTGTTGAAACCACACTTTTTCTCTTGAAAATACTCTCCCTTCCTCGGCTTCACACACACAAAGGTGTGGGATTGGTTTCTCTTGGCCTAAACATAATATATGGAAGCCAATTAGGTTCCTAGAATCATTTCTAAGGCCACACATTCACTTGGAACTCTAGTTTTGTCCTATGGTTCCTAAATACAACTAATGAAGAAACCCTTATCAAATGAGTTCTAGGCTTCATTTTTTTCTTTCATTTATGATTCTTGACTCCTTTTAAGCCTCTTAGAGTCATCACACAATTAAAACAAAAAGCCTAACTACATGTTGCTTCCTTAGGTCATATTATGGAACATATAAGGCCATCTCACTTTCTATGGTTTCCAAAATTTTTCCAAGACTTCCTCTCATCTTCATTCATTATATATGACTCAAAAATGGGCTTAGAACAAATTAAAACTATCCCTAAGTACTCTAACTATGTTAGGCTGTGGCTATGGAGCAATGGGATACCAAGGGAGTTTGCTTTGTTTTCTTAATCGAAGATGCATATGGGGAGACTTCTAGGGATCTTAGGAACTCATTTAAATATTCATTTAAGCCTAGGAATTATTGTATCAAATCAGATTTTGCAAGGGACACTTGAAACCCTAACTTTGCCATCTTAATTTTCCATGGTTCTTTTGTTGTTTTCTTTGCATATTCTTCTTCTCCTCCTTTAAATTCCTAAGATTCATCCTTGGTTTAGCTAGAAATTTGACTCCCTAGGGCTGGCCATATGTAGGTCAAACCACCCACAAGAGAAGGAAGGAGGAAGATTAAGTGAAGAGATGCCAAAATACCTTGATTTCCTTGGTTCTTCTTGCTTGTTCTTTATCTTCCTTGGCTTCTTCACCTCAATTTCAAAATTTTCCCTCTGTTCTACCCTCAAAACAGATCCAATAACTTCAATAAAACTATAGGAAAGAAGGGGGAATAGAGGAGAAGAGGTTTGCTAAAGAGAAAGCATGAAAAACCAAGAAAATCCTTACCTTTCTACCTTGTTTTTCTCCTTCCTTTCTCCTCCTCTTGGTGGACCTCAAACCCTAGCTCTCTCCTCTAGTTTAGGGCAAAACAATTGTGTCTAAATGAGTGAGGAGGTGGGGCACCTCGTATATATAGGGAGGTTTAAGAAAGACTTTTCAAAAATTCTAATTTTACCCTTTCGTCTTGGCATTTTCATTTCCAGTTCGTTTTAGCTCCTTTTTTAAAAGTATTTTTTCCATTATAAAATTTAGGTTCCTAATTTAGTAAGATACCTTTGGAATCACTCAAATGGAAGCTAAAACCTTCCCTAATGAATCCATCAAAGTTTAAGTCCACCATTACTGAAAAACATCCACTGGAAGGGTTTTAATTGTTCCGGGGCTTCTCATAGTTTTCAAGGCCTCTGAGAACCCTAGAGAATTCAAAAGTTTCATTTAAAAAGCCCTCCTATGAGAATTCCAAAATTTACTCAAAATTATGAAAATGCCATTACGTTTTGTCAATCTTTCGTTCAAATTTATTTCTTCATTATAACTATATTTTTCTTTCCGTATGAGCCTAGAATTCTCATTTTTAGGAGTCTAGAATGCTACTTAAATTTTTTGGAATTTTAACTAATTCATTTTGAGGGACTTGCTTTGAAAACACACCTACTTCCATTGTTTAACAAAAACAAGATATTATATTACACCACAAAATAAAAGCAAACACTTCCCCTATGGTTCCATTAATTCCAAACTTTGAAAATCTTGCAAGGAATCACCCAAATACCAAATTTTATACTTGAGAAGGAGATGAAAATGCCTAAAACTAGAAAATAATCAAACCAAAATGAAGAGGAGAATGAGAGGGACATGTTTTATATAGATTACATTGGCCAAATCTTCCCCTAGAAGTGAGAAATGGTGGAAAAATGCATAAAAACTTCAGCCCTTGTTCTCAAGTGCGAAAATGGCTTCCTTAATCTGCAAAACATGAGTGTCTTAGTAGCCAAATAAGTGGGGAGAAGGGCTCTTAAGTTTTTAGTGAAGATGGGCTAGTCCAATGGGCCCATTATTTCAAGTGGGCTGGTGTTTAACATATTGGGCCAAGGTTTATTAAGTTGGGCTACAGAATTTTTAATGTTAGGGATGGAGTGTGTTGATCTAATAGCCTAAGACCTATTTGGACTCACTTCCCCAAGTTTGGGGTAAGACTAAATGGGTTCTTATCTCATTTAAATTCACTCATAAGTTTTGGGCTTCTAGAAAATTTAAGTTGGGCTTACAAGAAAGTTAGTATTGGGCTCTCCTACCAAGCTTGTGGTATAATTGGGCTTCAATATTAGCCCTCAAGCATAATTGAGCTAATCATATGGCCCTGATTAAGTACCAATCTCTCTTAATTGATTTTTCAAATTAATTAACGTCAACTCCCTAATCACCATAATTAGTCTTAATTAATTTCTGGGTGTTATAGTAACCATACCATTTCTTCATAATTTGGCCAACCTTAAAAAATCATAATTTCTATAGAGCTCCAAATTGAGTGTGCTTTATGTGAAAAGCTCTAGATGAGACCTACTTGTTGGCTAAATTTCATGGAAAAAACTCACTCTTTTGGTCAGATTTTGGTTTAACACTCAAAATGGTCAAATTTGAAGCTTTAAATGGGATTTTAAGATGCCAAAAGCTTTTCTTGAATTTCCACAACCAATTGGGCAAGTCTAAAAGCATAATACCATATATAAAACCAAGCCAAATGATCCAAATCCTTATGGAGCTTGATCTCACCTTGCCACATGCATACATACACAAGTATATCATATCATATAAGGGCAAATGGGTGGCAAAATCTCATATTCTCATTCATCTAGCTCCCATATTGATACATGCACCATTTATACATACATTAGAACATGTTCAAGGGTTTACATCAAGTATGCATCTCATGGTTACATAGTTTGACATCAAAATGCCATTAAAATGCCTATTTTTCATAACCATTTGTCAAAGTCTTGATCTTTAAGGTTGTTGGCCTCTATTTTTTTGTCCACTTGGCTCATCTAGACATGGTTAGGCATAGAGTGAGATTCAAAGAATCCCAATAGCTCTTAACCCTTTCAAACATACATAATGGATGCATACACAAGTCAAAGAATGCATGTATGATATTCAAGCAACTAGTGAGCATACATAGATCATTTTCCTTGCCACATAAACTTATACATAGCAAACATAAGCTCTCAAGGGTATTGGTTTAGCTTTACCCATCTTTCTTAGAACTTTTGGATTTGCCTCACCCATTTTCAAGAGACTTTTGACTAAGCCTCACTCTTTTTGAGACTTTTGCTTTGTCTTACCCATTTTTAGGGACTTTGAGCTCATCCTCACCTTTGCTAAGGGACTTTTGGCATCACTAAACCCATGCAAGCCATAATGCAACTATAAAGACATTTTAAGAAATATAATGGTACCATAACATATAAACCTTGGTTAGTGTAATATCCGGTTATTTGAAAACGAGAAAAAAAGTAAGAAATGTAATGTATGGTTTCTCCGTAAACATATAAAATTCATCGGATATAAAGGGAAGTCCCTCAAATAGAGTGATTTAAGATTTATGTAGCATTCTAGACTCCTAAAAATGAGAATCCCAGGCTTCGACAGAAAGAAAAACAGAGGTAGAATGAAGAAATTAATTTAAATGAAAGGTTGATGAAACATAATGGCATTTTGTAATTTTGAGAAATTTTGTAATTCTCACAGGAAGGCTTTTTAAATCAAAGTTTTGAGTTCTCTAGGGTTCTCAAAGGCCCTGAGAACCATGGGAAGCCTCGAAACAGTTAAAACCCTCTGGTAGATGTTTTTCAACGTCAATTGACTCGAACTTTAACCAGTTCATTCAAAATGGTTTAAAATTTAATTTGGATAAAACCAAAGGCATTTTATGAATAAGAGGACCAAAATTTTATAATGGAAAAGACAATTATAAAAAAGGAGTTAAAATGAGCCTAAATGGAACAAACAGGCGCGTATGGGCAAAATAGTCATTTTAAAAAATTGTAAAAGAGGCTTCTTAAGTAAGATTACACCTCATCACCTTCTCCAAGCTTCCATTTTCAGAAAATTGAGCAGCCATGGCATGACGTCAAGAGGGGAGAAAGAGAAGAAGTTTAAGCTTCTGTTTAGGTAAATAAACGACCTCGTTTCATCCCACACCAGTTAGGAAAGCTATTCTTCTCTCTAAGAGCTATCTAATGGTGGTTTTCTTTTCTTGAAAACTTGAAGATTCAGATCTAACCCAAGACAAAAAGAAAATCTTTTCAAGAAATCAATCGATGGAAAATAATCTACGCGAATAGAGCTTCATTTTAAGGTAAGACTTTACTTAAAACACTTGCAAAATCTTGTGTTTCCAAGCCATTTAAGCTTCGATCTAGAGAGAGAAAGTGAGAAGGAGAGTTTTTATTTATGTGTTCTTAATGAAACCAAAGGTTATGGAGTGTAAGGATTAAGAATATACAACTAGATTTGAAAAGGGAGCTTTAGAACGCAAGTTATAGAATTAAGGGATTTAGTTGCACCTAGGATAAGATGAAGCTTCCTAGTAGTAATTTAAGTTGTCTATATGAGTTCCTAAGACACCAAGAGAGCCTCCCACATGCTTTTCCCATCAAAGAAATTAAAACAACTCCATTGGTGCCATATGAAAGCATAGACTCGGCCAAGGAGGGTTCATGCACCTAAGGAGTGTTTTAATTCCTTCCAAGCTTTGTTTTGCATCATGTATGATGAGAGAGTATGAGAGAAAGCCTTGGAAAAATTTTAGAAGCCATGGATAGTGAGATGGTATCATAGGTTCCATATTATGGCTTAAAGAAGCAATACCTAATTAGGCTCCTTGATTTAATTGTGTGATGACTCCAAGAGGTTTAAATGGCGCCAAGAATCATAAATGAATGGAGAGAATGGAACCAAGATGATGTTTTCTTAAAGTTGCTTTATTAAGTACATTATGGAACCATAAAAGAGCCATATGAACTACCTAACTTTTTTAGTGCATGTATGGCTTTAGAATTTGATTCAAAAGTGTAATTAGCTTCCACATGACGTGACTAGGTAAGAGAAACTAATCCTACACCCTTGTATGCGTGAGGCCGAGGGAGAGGACTCAAGGCTTAAGGAAAAAGTGTGCTCGTGTGGCAAAGTTAGCTCTCTCTACTTTCTTTCATGCATGAATATGTGCTTACCTTGTCTTTGAATGTGTGTATGTGTGTTTTAAGCCATGAAAAGTATTCTAGCATATGCCTATGGTACTATGATATTGTATTATGTTTTCAATTGATGCCTAGTATGTGTGCTTGGGTTTGCTTGAGTGTGGTGAAGCCAAGAACCCTTAGCTATGGTGAGGATGAGCCAAGAATCCTAAAAATTAGTTAAGACAAAGTAAAGAGTCTCCTAAGAATGAGGTTGAGTCAAAACCTCTTAGAGAAAATGGATAAGCCAAGTCCAAAATCTATAAGAGAATGGGTGAGACTAATCCACTTACTTGGCAAACCTATGTATGCTTTGTATGATTTGTTCAAATGCCAAGAATGCTTCTTGAATAATCATATATGTCATTATACTCATGCATACATTTTCAAGGCTTATATTACATACTTTATGTATAATTGAAAGGGAGATGAGCTATTGGGATTCTTTGAATCTCATGCCCTCCTCTCCAATGTCTTAACATGCTAGGTGGACCAAATGAATAAGATGATAGAAGCCACTAAGTTGGAAGGTAGGAGATTGACATCAAAGTATCTAGAATTGCCTAGTTTTGTCTCTTTTATAGCCATACCAATGGCATATGATATAATCCTATGATGGAATTATTATGTAATCATTTGAATATGTGTAAATACTCATATATATGATGTATGAATGAGAATTAATGCCATATGCATGATATAGCATGATTTGGGTATGGAATGGCAAGACTAGACTTATGCATTCTTATGTATATTATAGGGTAAATGAGTGAGTTTGAGAAATCTGGGTTTTTACACCTTTGATACAAGTTTAGAATGTCATTTTGGTGCATTTCCATGTGCTCAAGTGGCCACGCAAGCTTTGGAAGCAAAATTGGGCACTTTGATGCTAGTAAAAACCATAAAAGTGACCAAACTGGAACCCTATAGCATAAATTGACTAAATGGATGAATCTTCCCATGAAATTTGACAGACATGTAGAACTCATTGAGATATTTTTAGGAAGCTAAAGTGAAGAAAAATTGGAGCTCTATAGAATTAATTATGAATTTTCAAAGTTGGGATTTTTCTATTATTCTAGTGCATGTACTGTTCATATGGTCAGTTTTGTGTTCTGTGTCATCTGAGGCTCAAATGGTGTCCAATGCTAGTGAAATTTTATAGAAATAAACTAGAGGTCATAATATTTTTGTGGCCATCAAGATCATTCCATTTAGAAGTCTAAGCAAAGAGTTATGAAATTTTGAAGTTTAGTGTCAGCACTAGTAGTGCCATTCGACCTCCTGTACTGTTCCATCATAGTTTAGTTCCTAAATGAATTTGGCATGGTCTGGAGATATTTTTCCTTAGATTTAATATCTGTAGCTTCTCATAATGATAGATTATGATTTTTATTTTTCTAGAATTAGTTATGAGGTTCTGAAGTTTATGATAATAACCTATGATGGTAGCCCAGACAGCTGAGACCTTGGATGTTTTTTGAATGTCAAACGTCTTTGAATTGACATTTCATGACCTAAAATTATTTTTACCATAAATTAGACATCTGTAAATTTCCATAATGGTATAGTGTGCTTGATTTTGATTGTTTTAGAATTATTTAATATTTTTCAAAGTTCAGGCGCAGAATCTGGAAATCCTACCTAAGGCTGCACACTATATTTTTGAATATACCATCCATTTGCATAAGTTCTAGGCCACTCCTTGAGTTTTTTTTATGAGTTGCATTTATGTATTTAAATGTGAGAATAAAATGGATGAGTCCATATGGCCCACAGAACCCTGAATGAAAAATATACCTGTGGTATAATGCAATTTAATTGTATTTTTCTATGGCTTTTTCTTGAAGAATTCATGTGATTCATGAAAATAAGCCTACATATGATATGAGATGAGTCATAGAATCATGGTGTTATAGTTAAAAACATTTCTTATGGCTCAAACATATACACAAGCACTCAAAGACAAGTAAACATCTAAGCCAAGTATGAGAGAAACATTAGAGAGCTACCTTGGAGCAATTATACAACACTTTCCTCTTGGAATTCTTCTTCCCCTTTCTCAGCCAAGCCTTGCAATTAGGTGACCCTTGGTTCTCTTGGCCTAGACACATCAAAAGAGACACACATCACTCATGGGAGCAAGCTCTAGCCTTATGAAATTACTATGGAGGTCTTACTTTCTCATATAGGTTCATTATGGTTCCATACAAGACCTAATGAAGCAACTATGGAATTCATGATCTTGGCTCCATTTTCTCCCTCAATCTAAATCTCTTGACTCCATTTAGACTCCTTGGAGTCACCACACATCCATTTTGAGGAGTCTAGCTATAGGTTGCTTCTTAATGTCTTAAAACAGAACCTAAACCTCTATCTCACACACCAAGGCTTCTAAAATTTTTTCAAGGCTTCCTTTGACGTTTTCCCATCATATTTAGTCCCATTTTAGACTTAGAACAAATTAAAACTCTCCTTAGGTGTTTGAACTAGGTTTGGCCGAGACTATGCATTAGGTGTGAGCCCATGGAGTTCACTTGCTTTCTCTTAGGGGATTGGCACCTGCGAAGGCTTCCTAGATGTCTTGAGAACTCATATATACCTTTAGACAACTTAAATTACTACTAGGGAGCTTCATCTTGGCCTAGGTACAATGAAATCCCTAGGTTTGCTAACTTACAATCTAATGCTTCTTATTCAATTTCAATGGCATCTTCTTAATCCTCACACTCCATAACCCTTGGTTCAATCAAGAACACGTGAAGAAAAACTCTCCTCCTCACTTTCTCTCTTTAGGTCGAAGCTTAAATGGCTTAGAAACATAAGATTTTGGAAGTGTTTCAAGTAAAGTCTTACCTTAAAATGAAACTCTCTTCATGTAGATTATTTTTCTCTGATTGGTTTCTTGAAAAGAGTTTTTTTTCACTTGGGCCAGACCTTAATCTTCAAGTTTTCAAGAAAAAAAACTACCATTAAAGAGATCCTAAAGAGAGGAACAACTTTCCTAACTGACACAGGATGAAATACAGTCGTTTACTTACCTAAACGGGAGATTAAACTTCTTTTCTCTCCTTTCCCTTAATGTCACACCATGGCTACTCAAAATTCTGAAAATGGAAGCTTGGAGAAGGTGATGAGGTGTAATTTTACTTAAGTAGCCTCTTTTAAAATTTTTGAAAATAACCATTTTGCTCCTACATGTCTGTTTACTCCATTTAGGCTCATTTTAACTCCTTTTTGAGAACTGTCTTTTCCATCATAAAATTTAGGTCCTCTAATTCATAAAATGTCTTTGGTTTCATCCAATTTAGATTTAAAATCTTCCCGAATGAATTGATCAAAGTTCAGGCTAACTGACACCTTAAAATGTACATCGGAGGGGTTTAAACCATTCTAGAAGTTTCTATGGTTTTTAGGGCCTCCGAGAACCTCGAGAAACTCAATTTTCCCATTTAAAAATTTCTCCTTTGATTTTTTCTAAAAGTACCCAACATTGCGAAAAAACCACTACATCTTCATTAAAATTTGTCTGGTTATTTTGGCTCTATTTTCAAGGCACCTCTAGCTTTGGATCCTTATTATTTTAGGTCTAAATTATTAATCAAATTTTACTAGACCTTAAATCATTCTATCTAGGGGACTTCTTTTATATCTAATGAATTTCATACGTTTACAGAGAAATTGGACATTATGTTTCTCGCATTTACAGAGGAACCAGATGTTACACCTATGATTAAATTATGTGTGTCAAGAATATTACTAGAGGCCCAATTTCATCTAAATATGACCTAACTCTACTCCTATGGAAGCCCAACCCATTTTTACACTCAATTAACCCATATAGCCTGGCCCAACTTATTAAGTGTCAACCTACTTGGAACATAAGGCCCATTGGGCCAGCCTTTTTGCATTAAAATCCTAGAAAGCCTATTTGCTTTTCAATTGGGTGCTAAAAACACAAGGTTTTGCAGAACAATGAGAGAAAATTTAGAGGTTCAAGGGAGGCTAGGGTTCTACCAACATTGTAGCTCCATTTTTGACTTCTAGAGGGTGATATAGCCAAGGTAGGTTTTATAAAACTTAATCCTCTCCTCTTCTTCTACATTTTGGTCTGATTGATTTGTCATTTGGGGAATTTCATCTCTTCTTAATAGGAAATCTAGTCTTTAGATGTTTATTGCAAGATTTTTGGGGTTAAAAGTTAGAAGGATGATTAGGTAAGTATTTCCTTTCCATTTTATATATTATTTTGTTGGAAAATGTTTGCTATGGTTGATTTTCATAATAGGTTCTGTTATAGTGAAAAAAATATAAGGGGATGGAAGTGAAACACTATAGTTTCTGGGCTTGATAACTCAAATCCAATTTTGGGAGTCACTAAAGGATTGGGTAAGTGTCTCTTACCATTTTGTGATGTGTAAACACTAGAATTTTACCATTTGGATTGATTTTTGGTACATGGCTTTTGAATGTGCGAAAATGGAGGAGTGGGGAGTGAACCATTGTGAATTCTTCATGTTTTGACCTTGAATTGGTACAATAGACTCTTTGGGAGCTAGGTAAGCAATTCTTGATAGATTCTTAATAAAATTAATCAATGGATAGGAAATTCCTTACTAATGATAGTTAAATGAAGATAATTATACTTGTCATAGGCTTGATGTGCATTTGGATTTTAATGGTAGCTAGAGGAAGAGCAATTGGCTTTATTAAGGTAACTAGGGTTAATTTTCTAATTCCATATATATGCTCATTTTAACCTGGTATTTGCTGTACATGTATGATTTTGAAATGCTAAATGATCGGTTGGCTACTTGAATTGTGTTGTGATTGGACCTTGTGAGTCCATGATGAAGTTGTGATGTGGCTGCTACCCATGCATCATGCTTCAATTGGGTACCGGGTTGTGATTAGATCCCTAAATGCACTGATCCCAAGTTGTCCTCATTGGAGAGTTGGTGTCGTGGATGGGCCTCTCCCAGTGTTATTGGCCTTTAACATGTTATATGTAATTGCTGGTATGGGATGGTAGTCACTAGTAGCTCAACTAGTTCATTTGTTAATTTAATTGATGATTTTAGTCTTTGATAATATGAAAATGAATTATGTTGGTTAATCTATACATATATATATATATAGAATTTACCTCTTGTTACTGAGATTGATATCTCACCCTAGTTGTGGGCTAACATTTTTAGATACTGTACTTCTTAGTGTTAAGGAGAAATTAGTGGAAGCCTATTGTATGGTTTGGTAGCACATAGGTTTGGAAACCTTGTAAGGTTGGATTTGTGCAACAAGCATATAAGTTTTTATGTATTTGCTGCATGAATTGCCAAGTATAGGGACTAGTTATGTAATCTAATTACCATGAAATCGAACATTGTGATTGTATTTGACTAATACTTGATGAATGACTTGATATTGTGTAACCATTAAGCTTAGTCCTATGCATCTTGTGGTTGAAACACTTTTACTATCATGGGAGGGGAATTAATTGATATGAAATTAAGTTTTGATTGCTCTAATTCAATGCAAGACCCCTAGACAATGAGGATTAGTGAATCATGATACAATAGGAGATGGAAGGTCTGAAAGGCCATGTGTGTTAGCCATTAAGATCCTAAAATCCATCTAGGACTAGTGGGAATTGATTAGAAAGCATAAAAATAAGAGTCTAGGTGCAAGATTGGGTTGAGCCACAGGCAAAATGACTCAAGTCATGGCCAAGGGTCAGCTAGAAATGATGAACGTCACGGCATGGGGTGAAAAATTCACCTAAGAGGGTAATAGTGAGCAATCTCATTGCGGCGCAAGGGAAGCTTGTCGCGGCAAGTGTCGAGAGGCAAGCTTGGAATGCTCTAGGTAGGTCTCTCACCATAGCACCACATAGGCTTACTATGGTGAGGCTCTATTGCACCACGATGATAAAATCACGAAAACATTAACAGTAGGTCCTTAAGAGCACTTTGCCATGGCATAGAAACCTAAGTCATGGCACAAGATGCAAATTTCAATTTTAAGTTACAGTAGCCACTTACGTCAGGGTGCATGTGTACCAAGTCATGGTGAAAGTGGCCAAAGTTGGTTTTCAGGTCTAGTAACGAACTTACCTGTGGTGGAGAAGGTTCCCAAACTCCTATTTTTGACTTAAGAACCTTGAGATTTACTATGATAACGTGATGTAATGACTTGGGAATATTTATAAGAGGTTTTGTGAGTTGAAATTAGTAGCATGACAAATTAAAGGTCTTAATTGATAATTATGTATTCAATTAGTAGTGGTTGCTTAGTTAATAACCCTAATGATACCAAGGTTCAAATTTCCCCACTTTTGTCTATTTTAATTAATTGTAATAACTTTAGACCTTGATTTACGATCAGTGACCACATAATTAAGCCTAATCATAGTAATTAAAAATTGGGGTTGTTACAAAAATTTAGGTTCTCTACTTTATAAAAGCATTTACTTTAGAATTTTTAAGATTTAAAGCCATCTCCAATAGTCTGGTCAAAGTTATGGTTAACCGACATCTTAAATTGTGCATTAGAAGAGTTTTAAAAATTCTAATATTTCTTATGGTTTTCAAGGCTCTAAGAATCCTAGTGAGCTTATTTTTTTCATTTAAAACTTCATTCTTTAAGTTTCTAAAAGTTACTTGAAATTATAATTTTGCCACTAGTACGTTGGTTTCTCCATTCAAGCATTCGACTTCGATTTCATACCATCTAAAGCTTTATAATCCCATCTCTGAAGGCTCTAATTAATATTTAATTTTTACTTATGCTTAATTTATCTTGCTTTAGGGTTCTTTTTTATCATCTTATCAGTTTTAAATTAGTTTCAAAAGAACTAGATATACATGGCATTACAACAAGAGACCTCCCTGGAACTCTCCCAAGCCTCATGCTCAATGCTTGCCACAGTGAGCTCCCCTTGTGCTGCAACAACACTGCTTTTAGGTAGCCTTTGAAGTCTATTGATAAATTCTATTTTTCTACATCTTATTTCCTCTTAATTTGGATATTTTGATGATTAAATATGGCTTAGTGGATGTAATTGAATGAAATTTAATTTTATTAGCCATTGTTGTATTTTAGGAATTAATTTACAAAATTATTGATTTTAATGCATAAATTCTTCATATAATTTTGTAAATTTTCTTAATTAATGTTTTCCATTATTTTTGTATATTTTCATTGGGCAAATGGAACTTAAAGGGAGAATATTTGTTTGGAGAAGAGATAGAGTTGAAGTGGACGTGAATTAGAGGCTCTTACAACTCAGGAGATATAAGGCATTTCATTCATTCTTCACAATGGTTTTCATGCATTAGGAGGCATCAACACATGGATATATGAATCATGTGTAGGGAAAATCACACTCCACGAGTCTAGCCATTCAGTCACATGAGACACTCCATCAACCCATGTGGAAGATACACAAGAGCAATGCAAGCCACGACTCTAGACTTCATATGCATAGGGAGTTGTCATTCACATTCATGGGATCTCGCGTTGCCAACCATTCATCTTCATATACATGGCTCCCATCAACACACTCCTCCATTCCATGGGTTACATGTCTAGCCTTGACACACACACACACACCTATGACACTCTGTCCTAGGTTCTTTTACGCCAGCCTACTCTCACCAAGTCTAGCCATGTCATTCATGCATGAAGATGCACATACATGATTCATTAAAGGAGGAGAGCTACGAGTTTGTAGGAAGATGAGGTCAGGTTTGTGGGAGAAGACTAAACATATAGCATTTCGTGTCAACTAAGCCACGTCCTCACTGATGTAGTGTAATGTCCGATTTTCGTTAAACGACGAAAATAGACACATTTTCAAAGCAAGTCTCTTGAAATGAATTAGTTAAAGTCCTAAAAAATTTGAGTAACATTCTAGACTTCTAAAAATGAGAATTCTAGGCTCAGACGGAAAGAAAAATGGAGCTAGAATAAAGAAATGATATTTAACGAAAAACTTACAAAATGTAATGGCATTTTCGTAATTTTGAGAAAATTTGGAATTCACATAGGAGGGCTTTTAAATGAAATTTTTGAGTTCTTTGGGGTTCTCAGAGGCCCTAAAAATTATAGGAAGCCTTGGGACAGTTAAAACGCCTCTGGTGGACGTTTTCCAATACTTGTGTACTTGAACTTTGATGGATTTGTTTAGAAAGGTTTTAACTTCGATTGGAGTGATTCAAAAGGCATTTTACTAAATTGGGAACCTAAGTTTTATAATGGAGAAGACAGTTCTCAAAAAGGAGCTAAAACAAATTAGAAACAAAAATGCCAAAAATAAAGGGCAAAACGAGAATTTTTGAAAAGTCATTCTTCCTCCACCTATATATATAAGGCGCCCCACTCTCCCATTCACTTAGCCTCATATTTTTTTGCCCCAAACTAGAGGAAAAACCCTAGGAGAGTGGTGCACAAGAGGAAGAAGAAGAGGAGGAGAAATCAAGGCTTAAAGGTATGGAATTTTGGTAGTTTTTTCATGTTTTCTTCTTTCTAAACCTCTTCTCCTCTATTCTCCTTTGTTTCCTATGATTATAATGAAGTTTATAAATCTGTTTTAAGGGAGAAATTAAGGAAAAAAATTATATTTGAAGAGAGGAGGCCAAAGAAGACAAGATTAAAGTGAGAAAATAAGGAAAAACAAGGTAATTTATTCTTTCATGGTTGCTACCCTTTACTTCTCTTATCCCTATGGTTCGCCCTTCTCAAGAAGTCATAGGAGGCTTGGTTTTTAGGCAGAACCAAGGGTGATTCTTAGGAAAAATGGTGTGGAGATTAAGAATATGTAAAGAGAATTAACAAATAACCATAGAAATTCAAGATGCAAATTCTAAAGTTAGTTGCAGTAGTGTTTGCTTTGAACATATGGAGACACTACTTGTATGGAGCAGTTATAGAATTTATAGCGACCACAAGAGCCTCAAATATTTATTTGAATATAAAGAATTAAATATAAGACAGTGGAGATGGTTAGAATTCTTAAAAGATTATGATTTTTCATTGAAATACCATTCCGATAAGACTAATGTGGTAGCTAATGCCCTGAGTAGAAAATCCATACACATGGCTTGTATGATTATTTGAGAGCAAAAATTGATTGAGAGATTACAAAAGATATGAGTCTGTCTTGCGAGGCGTATTCAAGAAAGCTATTAATGAGTGAAACCAGAATAGAAAATGACTTGAGGGAGCAAATAAGAGAAGCCCAGCAGACAGATGACCATATAAATAAGATTAGAGCTCAGATAGCCTAGCGTAGCATTCATGAGTTTAATCTATCTGAGGATGATATAGTGAGATACAGGGATAGGCTATATGTGCCTAGAAATATAGAAATCAGAGAGAAGATATTAGATGAGGCACATAAGAGCAAGTACACCATTCATTTGGGTAGTAATAAAATGTACCAAGATTTAAAGAAAATATTCTGGTGGCTTGGAATGAAAATAGATATACCAGAGTATGTCTTCTAATGTCTAGTATGCCAGAGAGTGAAAATAGAACACCAGAAACCAGTTGGATTACTTCAACCCCTAGATATCCCGAAATGGAAATAAGATAGCATAGCTATGGATTTTTCATGGGTTTACCTAGGACATCATCAGGGCATGATGCAATATAGGTAATAGTGGATAAATTAACAAAGTCAGCATATTTTCTAGCCATGAACGCCACTTATACCCTAGACAAACTAGCCCAGCTATACATCAAGGAGATATTTAGATTACATGGTGTGTCAGGTAGAGATCCCAGATTCACATTGAATTTCTGAAGATCATTGCAGGATGCCTTAGGCACCAGACTTAGATTTAGCACAGCTTATCACCCCCAGACAGATGGACAGACAGAGATAACCATCCAAACCCTAAAGGATATGTTGAGGGCATGTGTGCTAGAGATGAAGGGAAATTGGGATACATACTTGCCTTTACCAGAGTTTGCCTACAATAACAATTATCATGCAAGTATACAGATAGCACCGTATGAGACATTGTATGGGAGGAAGTGTAGGTCTCCAATGTATTGAGTTGAGCTAGGATAGAGCCTGATAGGCCTAGAGTTAGTGGATCAGACTTCTAGACAGATCGAGACCATTAAAAAGAAACTGTTGATGGCCTAGAGTAGATAAAAAAGTTATACAAATAAACCTAGAGAACTGTTAGAGTTTGAGATTGGAGACCATGTCTTCATTAGAGTGTCTCTAGTCATAGGGATAAGTCAGTCCATTAAAAGTAAAAAGCTCAGTCCAAAATACATAGGTCCTTTCCAAATTTTTGATAAAGTAAGACTTATGGCTTATAGACTAGCCCTTCCCCTAAATTTAATCCAAGTTCACAATGTATTCCATGTTTCACAACTTAAAAAGTACTAGCTCGACCCCTCACATGTTATAGAATATGGGAATGTGTAGTTATAGGATGATCTATCATACATAGTATCACTAGATCGAATCATGGATGTTACACTCAAGCAGTTACAAAATAAGACGATATCGCTAGTGAAAGTGGTTTGGAAAAGGTTATCTCCCTAAGAGGCTACATGGGAGCTAGAGGATGATAGGAGAAAGAAGCATCCAAAACTCATCCCATGAGGCATGTTATCTAAATTTTAAGGATGAAATTTTTTAAAAAGGGGGAGAATTGTAATGTTTGATTTTCATTAAACGATGGAAATAGGTGCATTTTCAAAGTAAGTCCCCCGAAATGAATTAGTTAAGGTTCTAAAAAATTTGAGTAACATTCTAGACTCTTAACAATGAGAATTTTAGGCTCAGATGAAAAGAAAAATGGAGGTAGAATAAAGAAACGAAATTTAACAAAAAACTTACGAAACGTAATGACATTTTCGTAATTTTGAGAAAATTTTGGAATTCACACAGGAGGGCTTTTCAAATAAAAATTTTGAGTTTTTTGGGGTTCTCAGAGGCCCTGAAAACCATGGGAAGCCCTGGGACAATTAAAACCCCTCTGGTGGATTTTTTCAACGTCGGTGTACTTGAACGTTGATGGATTCATTTGGGAAGGTTTTAGCTCTGATTTGAGTGATTCCAATGGCATTTTACTAAATTGGAAACCTAAATTTTATAATGGAAAAGGTGATTCTCAAAAAGGAGATAAAACAAATTAGAAACAAAAATGCCAAAAATGAAGGGCAAAACGAGAATTTTTGAATAGTCATTCTTCCTCCACCTATATATATAGCACCACACTCTCCCATTCACTTAGCCTCATATTTTTCTGCCCTAAACCAGAGAAGAAACCCTAGGACAGTGGTACACAAGAGAAAGAAGAAGAGGAGGAGAAATCAAGGCTTGAAGGTATGGAATTTTGGTAGTTTTTCATGCTTTCTTCTTTCCAAACCTCTTCTCCTCCATTCTCCTTTGTTTTCTATGATTATAATGATTTTTATAAATCTTTTTTAAGGGAGAAATTAAGGGGAAATTTCGGATTTGAAGAGAGGAGGCCAAAGAAGACAAGATTAAAGTGAGAAACAAGGAAAAATAAGGTAATTTCTTCTTCCATAGTTGCTACCCTTTGCTTCTCTTCTCCCTATGGTTCGCCCCTCTCAAGAAGTCATAGGAGGGCTTGGTTTTTAGGCAAAACCAAGGGTGATTCTTAGGAAAAAGGGTGTGGATATTAAGAATATGCAAAGACAATTAACAAATAACCATGAAAATTCAAGATGCCAAATTCTAGGGTTTTATATGCTCCTTGTAAAATCTAATTTGATCCTTGATTTTTATGCTTAAATGAGAGTTTAATGAGCTCCTAAGATCCCTAGAAGTCTCCCCATGTGCTTCCTCCTTCAAGAAAACAAACCCAAAGTCCATAAAGGCCAAAATCCTCCATTGTCTCAGTCTAAGGGAGTTTGCATACGTAGGGAGAGTTTTAAATTTTTTCAAACCCATTTTTGAGTCGCATAAGATGGTGAAGATGAGGGGAGGCCTTGGGAAAAAATTTAGAAACCATAGAAAGTGAGTTGGCCTTATATGTTCCATAATATGACCTAAAGAAGCAACACGTAGTTAGGCTCTTTATTTTAATTGTGTGATGACTCTAAGAGGCTTAAAAGGAGTTAAGAATTATATATGAAAGAAAAGAATGAAGCCTAGAATTTATTTGATAGGTGTTGCTTCATTTGGTGCATTCTTGGAGTCATAAAGGAGTCAATGAGCCAAGTTAGTGTCTAAGCAAGTTGTGTGGCCTTAGAATTCATTCCATGAACCTAATTGACTTCCATAAATTGTGTTTAGGCCAAGAGAAATCATTCCCACACCTTTATGTGTGTGAGGGCGAAGAAGGGAGAGGAAATTCAAGAGAAAAAGTGTGTGCTTGCTTCCTAGGTAGCTCACTCCTTCTTCTTTCATGCATGAATGTATGCTTGATGTCACATTCTAGATTGCTATAAATGGTAACGTAATCAAATTAGCTAAAGAAGAACCTCAATGAAAATGTTAGAGAACTAGCTAAAGTTATTTAGGGAACTAAAGAACTTAATAAGGACAAGACAATGCCAACTTAACATCCCATTAACTTGTCACCTAGATGATCATATTTAGACATGGTAGTGAACCTTAACTTAGTCGTAGAAAAAAAAAATTGGCCATAGAGCTCCCTTGGATTAATGGCGTAGGCATTAGGAGATGTAGACATATAGGAAAGGGGACAGTCTAACATCTTGGAGTGTCTACTATAAAAATATATACATATATACATCATTAAATAGTGCTTTAGGACGTTAGAACCAAACATTTTATGAAGCCATTACTCATCAAAATATATGTATCCATGTGTGGTTTTGCTATCCGAAATAATTAGCCATGTGGACTGCCATAGTTTTCATCTAAGGCAATAAGATAGGAATAAAACATTAAGCATAAATGGTGGAGTGGGCCACGGAGGAAATGAACTTTAATAAGCATATCTATATCTTATGTATTACGCATCCAAGAGATATATATATATATATATATAAATGATAATTGACCACTGCTGCTTCTCCCTTGGATATGGCAATTAAAAGCCGATGATACCTCATGCTTCCTTGTGTAAGACGTGTAAGTATATGTGGTAAATGGCATTTCATTATCTTAAGTGGTGCATTCATATACATAAATGGTAATTGACCATGACTTGCTTCTTCCTTGGATGTGGGAATTAAATACCAATGCCACCTCATGCTTCCTTGTGTAAGGTGTGGGAGTATATGTGGTAGATGACATTTGATTACCTTAGGTAGTGTGTTTAGCCATGGAGAGCTAGGGATGAAAGTTTGCATGTAAATGAATAGCTTAGGTAATTTAGAATGAGGACACCTAAGCTTGCACCGAATGGAAGATGAGAAGCATGAGCTACCATTAAGCATGATCACCTTAATTCACTTTAGGCTGAGGGAAGTAATGGAAAGAGGGAAGAAGAAACAAAAAACTCATACAGCAATAGGAGGGGAGAAATTGAAAGATGAACCAAGGCACAAGGACTCCATAAAAGTAAGTAGGAGATTTATAATGTCCCACGTTGCTTCCTTCTTTACTTAGATGAAATTCTGGACCTAGAATATTTTGCCTTTTGTAGAATTAGTTAGAAAAGGATTTTGAAGCCAAAATTTTTATAACAGGTTGTTCATTCCTTATACTTGAAATCTGAAAAATCATAGAATTTTTGGAACAAGGTAAGTTAAAGAAACAACCCACTAATTCAATTTAGCTTCTGGATGGGACAGCTTAGGGCTGATTTCATAAAGAATTTGTTAAATGGGTAAATGAACGAATTATTGCATGAAATTTGGTAGGGAGGTAGCTAAGACGTATAACGTTATGTCTACAAAGTCTTAGAATTTTCTGAGCTCATTTGGTAGGATAAAAAAGCCAGAAACAGCAAGGGTAGTGTATAGCGAGCTCAATTGAGGTAGTGACCAAAATAGTAGGAGTTCAGGGGCTATCCTTGGGAATTCTTGAAAAATATTTTTGTGGCTTATAATAACATAATAAGGGGTCATTATACCAATTTCTATGATTTTTGGAGGTCATTTAGTGGAGGGAAGAAATTTCACAAAAACAGGTACGAAAATGTAGTTAAATTGAGACTGTTAATTTTCATTTTTTGCTATTATAGTGTGAATTTGTAGTGTAAATTAGAGAATCAAGCTTGAAAATAAGGACTAAGGACTTAACTTCAAAGCACTAGACCAAACATGAATAAACTAGATAGTAACTAATTAATGAGAAGAAAAAGAAAACGATGATGTGATTGTTTACAATTAAGAAGTCCAATCGTCAACTAACGAAAGGGGTTAGGAATTTCATACGGGGGGATTAGTAATTTAATTGCAATGTAAATATTAACCATGAATTGTTCTTAATTAAGGCAATACATGATTAAAATTTAGGAAGGCAATTGGGACAACAAGAACTAAGGAATAACATAACAGAATGACGGTGACGAAATAGGTAGTTAACATGATATTCTGTCTGTTTACATACATAATTGCACTGAATGATTTTCTAAATTCTGTATGCTGTGTGGCTGCATATATACCCACTAATGTGACTCGCTTGAGTATTAGATCACTATTATTGGCTAATGACCGAAGTATAATAGCCTAACGAACGAATGTACACTACTATCTTGGGATTTGCATGCTCCTGTACCAAATGGTGCATCGAAGTATTCTTATTCAGTGTTCTTTATATGTGTAAACCGTGAACCTCTTGTTATCTACTGGGATTATATCTCATTATAAAGCTAACTATTTTTCAGGTAATACCCATACTAAAGACAGAGTCTACCCGACAGAGAATAACTAAACCAATCCAAAGACTGTAGTGACTATAGTTGTTGTAATTTTCCTAAATAATGTTAAATACTGAAAGTTTGACTTTAGTTGAATACTTAGCATTGTTTACTACCCTCCTCTTTGGTTTTATATAAATATTACACATGAGGAATTTACTGTAAGTTAACTATGAGGTTTATTAGGGCTACTGAACTCCCTGTACAAGTAAACTCTTATAATGGCATTTGCATGAAACTAATTATCATAATCTTGGAAGCAACTCTAGCATATTAATAATATCAACTTATGGTTTCTTGTGAAAATGATGAAGGTTGTCTAGGTATGACAATTATCCTCCTAGGTCTAGGATCTTGTTGATAAGATTTTGGACTCTACACTATGGAATTAAAGACCTTATCGACAGGATCTTGGATTTTGCTTTGTAAAACTTAAGACCTTGTCAACATGGTCTTTTATTAATAGTACAGGATCCTTCCATATGGTAAGTTATAGCGTATGCAAAGTGTAGGTGTGACACTTGACTTGTCTTTGAATGTGTGTATGTGTGTTTTAAGCCATGAAAAGTATTCTAGTATGATTCCAATGCCATGGTATCATGATGATGCATTATGTTTCCAAATGATGTTTATGATGCTTTCTTTGGTTTGCTTGAGTGTGGTAAGGCCAAGAACCCTTAGCCATAGTGAGGATGAGCCAAGAACCTTTAAAGTTAGTTTAGACAAAGTAAAGAGTCTCTAAAAAATGAGGTTGACTCCCAAAAGCAAGGTTGAGTCCAAGAACCTCTTAAAGAATGGGTGAGGCAAGTCTAAAATCCATAAGTGAATGGGTGAGGCTAATCCACTTGCTTGACAAGCCTTTGTATACTATGTATGACTTACCCAAATGTTAAAAATGCTTCTTGAATGTTTGCACATGTTCACATGCCCATGCATGCATTTGTAAGATTGGTTTTACATCTTTTATGTGTGATTGAAAGGGAGATGAGCTATTAAAATTTTTTGAATCTCATTCCCTCCTCTCCAATGTTTTAACATGCTAGGTGACCAAGAGAACAAGGAAATGAAAGCTAACCACATGAGAAATGAGAGCATGACACTAAAGTGAATATATTTTGTTACTTTAAGGCCATATGAATGGCAATGATGTAATTTATGGTTACATATGTTCTATGATGTTATGAACATGTATAATTATGTTAATGTATTATGTATAATTGAGAGCTAAGGTTGTATGTATGGAAATACTTATTTTGGACATGTAATGGCAATTTTGCATTATGGGAATATATGTATAAGTAGAAGTGAAATGGCCAAATTGAGATACATGAGGTTTGGGACTACTTGGACAGCTCATACAAGTCATATTCATACTTTTAAACTTGCCCAAGAGGTGGCAAACATCAAGGGAAATCATTTGGGTACTTTGGTATCCTATATGGAGTATAAATTGATCATATTGGAAACCTATACCACTTTTTGTCCAAATGAGCCCTTCTTGATTTAAGATTTGTCATGTAATTAGATCTTGTTGAGAGCTTTTTATGAAGTTAAAGAACAGAATTTTTGAAGGTCTAGGGAATATTTGATGAATTTTCAAAGTGGGAAAAAATTCTAATTTTGGTCATGTGTACTGTTCATACTGGTCCAAAAAGATTTCTGTCACTCAGGGTTTAAATGATGTCCAATTACTACAAAATTTTATTGGAAGAAACTACACATTCCCAGTGACTTGTGCCAACTAGAAGCACCTCATTTAGATGTCTAGAGAGGGAGATATGAATTTTTTAAAGATTCTGCCCAGTATCAGGCGCTCAAACTGACCTCAGGTACTGTTTGATTGGGTTTCGAGGTCTGGACATGCCTGAATTGGTCTAGAGTTATTTTTCCCTCTAGCTGACATTTGTATCTTTCTATATTAGTATCATTTACCTGAATTAGATTTTTGTGGAATTAATTGGACATTTCTGCAGTTTATAGCAGAAAGTTGTGACAGTACCAATAGCTAACCGGACTTCTACATCTTTTGAATGTCAAACATCTTTTGTATTGTGTTTCATGGCTTGGACGTATTTTTAGCATAAATTAGACATGTGTAGCTTTCTAGGATGGAAAAGAATACATGATTTTGATTTTTTTAGAATTAGTTATAATTTTTCAAAATTTGTGACAAAGAAAGGGAAATTCTAGTCGAAAATATAACCATGAATTTTATGGGTTCCCTTGCTTTCCACGAGTTGTAGGCCACTTTTGGTGATGGAAATGAGTTGAATCTATGTAATTAAACATGATAATGTGATACATAAGCTCACATGGTCCACAGGACACTGAATGAAAATTTTATACGCGATGCAATGCTAAGAAATGCATTATTTTAATGTCATTTTTCCTACTCCCTTGTACAATTCATGACATAAGACATGGATGTAGCATAGAATGAGCTAGAAAATTATGGTGTTACATGCAGCATCCATTCCAACTCACTTAGCATGCACATAATACACACATATGCAGAGGAGGAAGCACGGACATCCAGCTGAGGAGAGCATGTGCAAACATGATGAAGAAGTAGCATGAGTCCAGGCTCTTACGTGGAAGAGTATGAGAGAAGAAGCATAGATAGAAAGCTAACATGGAAACACATCCATTCAGTAAGAAACTCGAGAGAAGCACACATGGTTCTGTTTCATGTGGAAATGGCATTTCATTAACACTCCATGGATCAACAAAGCACTGATTCACGTCCAGGATATACATATTGCATGAAGCACGTGGAAATAGGACATCTCACTTTAGAACATGCATGACATGAGGAGGGAGAGCCATGGGTTATGAGAATATAAATGCTTGTGCATAGTTGGCCCAAAGAACACATGATTTAGGAGATACATGAGAGAAGAAGCTCGTGATTCTGGACTGACATGGAATAAGCTGGGAATCATTAAAGACAAAACATGTGACACACTAATTCAAGAAGAGAGAAGCTCACACGAGAGATGGGGACGTGGAAAAGATAAAGGAAGCACGTGATCATAGTTGGACAGAACATGAATAATGTGAAAGGGGGCTCATGTAGATCATTCAGCATCTATTCATTCATTCCATTCATCCATCATCTCCTCTATTGCCATGGCTCATCTCCATTTCTCATCCATCATTCTTCACTCCATGAACCATTAACTCCATCTTGTGGCTAGCTAGGAGAAAGACCTTAGATTAAAGCTTGAATTCATGGAGATTAGAAAGGGATTTTAACTAAACTTTAAATTTTAATTTTATTTCTCTCTTTCTACATCAATTCTTGTTCTTGAACTTACTGGTTGAGCTTATAATTGATCAAAATTAGTGTAGTTTATAATTGATAGCTAGTTAGATATCAATTAAGAGAGTAATTGATATTAATTTAAGTACTAGATTTTTCATTGACCTTTAATTATTCATGTATGCAGTCAAGGTATTTGATGAAATGCATGTGAGAAATTGAGTACTTAATTGTTTGATTTAAGATTTTTTTAGAGTTTAATTGGTTAATTAAACATCCTAGGGTGTTAATTCAGAGGCTAATGATTAATCAATCACTCAATTAAGTGTTCGTTGATCCTAAGGACAAGAATCAATGATTTAATGCAGAGTTGAGGTTTTAATTCAACATTAAATTGTTAATCTCTTAAATCTTGTGTGGTAATTCAAAATGCATTTGCATGAACACAAATAGGGACTCTTAGATTAAAACCAATGATAATTGAATTAGAATAAGGATAGTGGATACAAAGGGATGAATCCAAAGTTAGTTAAAGTCCATTAGTTGCTTCTTAATTCATGTGCTTAGTCAGTAGTTAGGAACTTTATTTCAATATAATTTTAGTTAGTTTAATTAAATCAAAACCCCTTTTAATTAGGTAGCTTTTAGGTTTGTCTTATACTTAGAGGGCTTCTTTTAAATATTGAAATCTATTTCCAAAGCGAGACTATAATACCTTGACCTCTTAGCTATTTTATCATGGTCTGATTATCCATCTCAATGCATTCCATATAGATTGGAGTATAATCATATAAAGAAGACAACATTTCCCATGGAAAAGGAATTAAACTAATGAATTAATTGTGTTACGTAAGATCCCAATTTCTCATTTTATGCTCCATGAACCATATAAACTCATCAACATCAATTTCTATTCATAACACATCCATACAAGTCGATACACATCATAATTGACCTCTTTAATTTCGGGTTTGAAGTTACATCACACAAAGCTCATGGTTTGCTCTCGGGTTCCAATTTCAATTTTTTGATACAAAATTTGGAAATTGATAACTAATTCTAGAAAAATAGAAACTAAGAAAATCATATCATTATGGAAAGCTGTGGATGTCTACTTTTGACTAAAAATAATTCCAGACAAATGCATAGGCTTAAGCCACCGAAAATTGATGGAATAGTAACATAGGGTTAGGCTATGATACTAGTACTATTATACAACTTCAAAAATCCATACTCCCCTCTATAGAACTCCAAATAAGGTGATCTCATTGGCTATAGAAAGCTTATGGTGCCTAGTTCATTCTTATAAAATTTCATGAGTATTGGACTTCATTTGTCCACATGGGACACAGACAAGCAAACTGACCAAATGAACAGTAACCATACCATTTCTGCATAATTTAGCCAACTTTGAAAAATCATAATAAGTTCTTTAGAGCTCTAAATTGAGTGCTCTTTAGCTCTGTAAAAAACTCTAGATGAGACCTACTTGCTGGCCAAATTTCATGAAAAACTCATTCATTTGGTCAATTTTGAAATCTCAAATGGCATCTCTAGGCACCAAATGGCCTTTTTGCTTTCCACAACCACTTGGGCAAGTTTAAAAACATAAGCACCATACATAAAAGCTTGCCAAATGATTCAAATTACCATGGAGCTCAATCTTACCTTGCGACATCCATATATAGGCAAGAACATCAGTCACATAATGTCAAAGGAGTGGCAAAATCTCATATTCTTATTCATCTAACCTCTACATGGATACATACATTATTTGTATGTATATTAGAACATGCTTAAGGGTTACATCATAGACACATTTGATGGTTACATAGTTTGACATCAAAATACAAACAAAAAGCTCATTTCTCTATCCATGTGTCAAGATCTTGCTTCTCATGCTTGTTGGCTTTCATGTCCTTATCTACTTGGCTCACTTAGACATGGTTAGACATGTGTGAGAGAAGAGTGAGATTCAAAGAATCCCAATAGCTTTTAAACCTTTCAAACATACATAATGGGTGCTAAAACATGTCAAAGAATGCAAGCATGATATTCAAGCAACTAATGAACATGTATAAGGCATTTTCCTTGTCACATAACTCATACATAACAAACATAAGCTCTCAAGGGCATTAGTCTAACCTCACCCATCTTTCTTAGGACTTTGGATTTCTCACCCACTTTCAAGGGACTTTTGATTAAGCCTCACTCTTTTTGAGACTTTTGGTTTTGTCTTACCCATTTCTAAGGACTTTTAGCACATCTTCACCCTTGCTAAGGGACTTTTAGCACAACCAACCCTATACAAGCCATTATACAATCATATCATATTTCAAGAAACATAATGGTACCATAACATGTAGCATGGGCTAAAAACATTTCTCATAGGTCAAAAATACACACAAACACTCAAAGACAAATAAACATCCAAGCCATGCATGAGAGAAAGGTTAAAGAGCTACCTTGAAACAAGAACACAACACTTTCTCTTGAAATTCTTTTTCCCCTTTTTCAGCCAAGCCTTGTAATTAGGTGGCCCTTGGTTCTCCTGGCCTAGATATATTAAAAGAAAAATAAATCACTCATGGAAACTGTAACATCCGATCCCTCCGTAAACGTGAGAAACGCAATGTTCGGTTTCTCCGTAAACGTCAGAAATGGGCCAAATATAAAAGGAAGTCCTCGAAATAGAAGGAGTTGGGGCCAACTAAAATTATGATAAAATTTTAAATATTAGAAAATGAGGATTTGAGGTTTGAGGATGCCCAAAAACCAGAGCCAGAAGAGCTCAGAAAATTTGCCGAAGAAAGTAGGGGTATTTTTGTAATTTTTGGAAAATTTTGAAAACTCACAGGAGAGCTGTTTAAATGAAAAATTTGAGCTTTTTGGGGTTCTCAGAGGCCTTGAAAACCATGGGAACCCCTAAAACAGTTGAAACCCTCCGGTGAGCGATTTCGGCAAAGGTTGACCAAAACTTTGACTGAATGGTTCGGAATAGTTTCAGATCCTTTTTAAATGATTCCAAAGGCAATTCTTATGATTAAGAGCCTAAAGAATATGATGGAAAAGACAGATTTTAAAAAGGAGTTGATATGAGCCTAAAATGAAAAAGCCAAGAAAGGGGACTAAAATGCAAAAATAAAAAGTTGCATAAAGTGACTTTTGGCTTCTTCTTATCCACGTTCCAGCAGCTCCTCTGAGTAAAATGCTCTATTTCTGCCCAGAAAATAGAGAGAGAGAGTGGCGCACAAGAGCAAGCTCAAGGGAAGAAGAAAAGCTAAGAGAAAGGTATGAATTCATGGAAACTTTTGCTCTTCCCTTTAGAAAACTTCTTCCCCTCCTTTCCTCCTCTCTTCCTATGGATTTAGTGAGGTGTTTGGTTCTGTTTTGAGCCCAGAACAGAGGGGGTAAATTTTGAAATTCAAGGAGAGAGTTGAAGCAAGGAAGAGAGCTCTTGAGAAAAGCTAGAAAATCAAGGTAACTTGTTGTCTTCCATGCTTCTTCTTCCCTTCTCCTCCTTGTGATAATTTCGTCCATATAAAGCCCAATCAAAGGGAGATAAATTCTGGTCCTAGCAAGGGAGATTCATAGATTTTGGAGTGTGAGAAGCAAGTGGTGCAAAGAAATCAAAGAAAGAAGCATGAAAACACAGATAGAAAAGTGAGGGATTCATGGAGACATTGTGAAATCTGTTTTGATCCATGAATTACCTAGCTTAGATGAGTGTTTGCTTGAGTTCCTAAGATCCCTAAGAGGTCCCCCGTATGCCTCTTCCTCTATGAAAATGAATAAAACCCCATGGAAAGTCATGAACCTAAAAGTTAGAAAAGTGTAGAGCATATAAGGGGATTGTAAAAACTGATTTAATCTATGAATTCTCTTGGCTATTTAAGTGTTTCCTTGACCTCCTACAACTCTTAACAACCTCCCTAAATGGTTCTCCCATCAAGGAAAAATCAAGAAGCCATGAAATCCCATTTATGCTCTAAGTTTTGGCCAAGTAGGGATGGCATAGTTAGGGAGAGTTTTAAATTGTTTTAAACCCATTTTTGAGTCATATATGATGAATGAATGTGAGGGGGGGGGGGGGGGGGGAAACCTTAGGAAAAATTTAGGAAGCTTAGAGAATGAGTTGGTGCTTTAGGTTCCATATTGTGACCTAAGGAAGTAACATGATGTTAGGCCCTTTGTTTTAATGATATGATGACTCTAAGAGGTTTAAAAGGAGTCAAGAATCATATTTGAGAATAAAGAATGAGGCCTAGAAATCATTTGAGGGGTTTTGCTTCATTAGGTGCCAATATGGACCATAATGGAGGTTGTAGAGTAATCTAGGGTTTAAGCAAGTTGCAGACATTGTTTCATGAACTTAATTGGCTCCCATAATTTGTGTCTAGGCCAAGAGACACTATTTCCACCAACTTGTGGGTGTGTGGCTAAAAGGGGAGGCTTGAAAGCTAAGGAAAAAGTGTGTGAAATTATGCAAGGTAGCTCTCTTCACCTTCTCTCATGCATGGATGTGTGTTTAGCTTGTTTTAGAATGTGTGTGTGTGTATTTTCAAGCTAAGAAAAGTATGCTAGCATGCCTTTATATGCCATGATGCTTGATGCTATGTTATGTTTTCAAATGATTACATGATGTTTGTGTGAGTTTGCTTGAGTGTGGAAAGGCCAAGAACTCTTCTCTTTGGTGAGATGAGCCAAGAACCCTTGAGCTTGGTTGAGACAAAGTAAAGAGTCTCCCAAAAGCAAAGTGGGCTCCCAAGAGTATGGTTGAGTCCAAAGTGCTTAAATAATGGGGTGAGGCAAGTCCAAAATCCATGAGGAGAAGTGTGAGGCCAATCCAAACACTTAGTGAGCTCTTGAATGTCTTGCATGATTGATTCACATGCCAAAGTTGCTTTAAAATGCCTATGATTTCTACTTTCTCCATGCATGCATATATGAAACTTGCTTGCACATATTATGTGTGATGGAATGGGAGATGAGCTATTGGGGTTCTTTGAATCTCATCCCCTCCTCTCCAATGATCTAACATGCTAGGTGAACCAAGTGAATATGCTAATGGGAGCCAACAATATTGAAGAAGAGAGATTGACATTCATATGTCTAGCTTTTACCCTTTTTGAGCCATAATGATGTATATGATTATTGTAAATGGCACATGACCCTTGAGACACATGTAAATATGATATTATGTGATTTATACATGTATGGATATGATGTATGAACTTTAGAAATGAATTTGGGTATGTAATGCCAAGTTATGCAAATTGGAAGTTTGATGCAAATGTGTATAAATGTGGGTTGAATGGCCAAAATGAGATGCATGAGGTTTGGGACCATTTGGGCAGCTCATACAAGTCTAAAATATGCTTTTAAACTTGCCTAAAAGGTGCCGAGACCAAGGGGAATCCATTTGGCAATTTTGGTACCCAATATGGAGCCAAAATTGACCATAATGGAACCCTATACCATTTTTTGGCCAAATGAGTTAGTATTGCTCTAAATATTGGCATGCAATTAGGTCTCATTAAGAGATTTTTGGAAAGCTAAAGATCATAATTTTTGGAGATCTAGAGAATATTTGATGAATTTTCAAAGTTGGGATTTTTCATGGATTCTGGTATGGGTACTGTTCATACTGGTAGTTTTGAATTTTGTATCACCCGATAGCCAAATGGTGTCCAATGCTTATGAAATTTTACATGCATAAAATATAGGTCATAATATTTCTGTGGACAATGAGATCACATCATTTTGAGGTCTGAGCAGTGAGTTATGCATGTTTGAAGTTAACTGTCAGCATCAGTAGCGCCCCATGAGTCCGGTTACTGTTCCATAGGGTCCAGCTGACTAAACGTTTTTGTTTCATTCTGGAATTATTTTTACATAAATTTAAGATTTGTAGCTTTCCAGAATGACCAAATTTGTGTGATTTTGATTTTTATATAATTAGTTATAAATTTTAGAAGTTTGTGTTAGTAATCTGAAATAACAGCCCAGGCAGCAGCGACCTCTGGACCTTTTTGGATGTCAAATGTCCTCTGTGATAAATTTTATGCCTGGAAGCATTTTTAGTGTAAATTAAACATCCATAGATTTCCAAAATGACCAAGATTGAATGATTTCAATTTTTCTAAATTTATTTATGATTTTCCGAAGCTTGCCCAGAATTGAGGCCAATGCTGTCCGAGAATGAATACCCATTTCCCATAGCTCCTTTCGATTTCCAAGAGTTGTAGGTGGGTTTTTGTGATACAAATGAGTTGTAATAATGAAATTAAATATGAGGGGGCATAGTATGAGTTTACTCGGTCCACGTGACACCGAATGGGTTTTTGGATATGATGACTTGCAAATAAAAATCCAAATTTTCATGCTTCCTCTATTAGAATTATGTGTATGTTTCATGATAATTATACTATTCAAAGGCATGAGATGAGCTAGAATTATGGTGTTACAAAAACAAGTCTTGGCATCATACACACTCTATATGAAGCTACTTTGTTCTATGGCTCTATTATGCTTCCATACAAGACCTTATGAAGCAACTAGTAGAATTCATGGTCTTGCTCCCATTTCTCATTCATTCTAGGTCTCTTGACTCCCTTTAGACTCCTTGGAGTCATCACACATTCATTTTTAGGAGGTTAGCTATAAGTTGCTTCATAATGTCACATTATGGAGCCCATACCTCCATCTCACATCCATGACTTCTAAACTTTTTTCCAAGGCTTCCACTGATGTTTTTCTATCATATTTAGTCCCATTCTAGGCTTAGAACAAATTAAAACACTCCTTAGGGGCATGAAGTAGGTTAGGCCGAGACTATGGAGGCTTGGAGTATTCATGGAGTTTGCTTCATTTCATTTAGGAAAATGGCATACATGAGGCTTTCTAGGTGTCTTAAGAACTTATTCATACTCTTAAACAACTTAAATTATCATTAGGAAATTTCATATTTGCCAAGGTGCAACCAAATCCCTAATTTCTATAACTTGCATTCTAAAGCTTCCTTTTCAATTCTAGTTGTATATTCTTAATCCTCACACTCTATAACCCTTGGTTCCATCAAGAACACATGAAGAAAAACTCTCCTGCTCACTTTCTCTCTCTAGACCAAAGCTTAAATGGCTTGGAAACACCAGATTTTGTAAGTGTTTCAAGTAAAGTCTTATCTTAAAATGGAGCTCTCTTTGCATAGATTATTTTCTACTGATTGGTTTCTTGAAAAGAGTTCCTTTTTGTCTTAGGTTAGATTTGAATCTTCAAGTTTTCAAAAAAAAAAAAGGAAACTATAATTAGAGAGCTCTTAGAGAGAGGAATAACTTTCCTAACTAGCGTGGGATGAAATGGGGTTGTTTACTTACCTAAACAGAAGCTTAAACTTCTTCTCTCTCACTTTCTTAGTTTCACGCCATATGTAACATCCAGTTCCCTAAAAACCAGAAGAAACGTGAGAAACGTAACGTACAGTTTCTCTGTTAACGAACGAAACTTACCGGATACAAAAGGAAGTCCCCCAAGATGATGGAGGTTAAGGTCCCAAAAAATTTGGGAAGCATTCTAGACTCCTAAATATGAGAATCCCAGGCTCAGACAGAAAGAAAAACGGAGCTAGAATGAAGAAACAGTTTCTCACGAAAAGCCTATGAAACGTAATGGCATTTTCATAATTTCGAGCAATTTTTGGAATTCACACAAGAGGGCTTTTTAAATGAAATTTTGAGTTCTCCGGGTTCTCAGAGGCCCTAAAAACCATGGGAAGCCCCGAGACAGTTAAATCTCCTCCGATGGACATTTTCCAATGTTGGTGTACTCGAACTTTGACAAATCCGTTTAGGAAGGTTTTAGCTCCAATTTGAGTGATTCCAAAGGCATTTTAGTTAATTGAGGACCTAAATTTTGTAATGGAAAAGACAGTTCTCAAAAAGGAGCTAAAACGAAGGAGAAACAAAAATGCAAAGTATGAAGGGTAAAATGGGAATTTTTGAAAAAGTCCTTTTACCATAGCTATATATAGGTGGCGCCTTACACTTGCCCTCATTTCACTTCAGATTTTCCAGTCCCAAATCAGAAGAAGAACCCTAAGGGAGAGGCGCCCAAGAGAGGAAGAAGAAGGAAGAAGAAAGTTAAGCTTAAGGTATGTTTTCATGGCAATTTTCCTTGCTTTTCTCCACCTCCATCACCTCTCCTTCATTCTCCTTTCTTTCCTTGGATTAAAATGAGGTTTATAAATCTGATTCAAGGGAGATATTCAAGGTAAAGTTCGGATTTGAAGAGAGGAGCTTGGAGAAATCAAGATTCAAGCCAAACTAAGCAAGGAAACAAGGTAAAAATGCATCCTATGGTTGATACTTTTCACCCCACTTCTTCTCCATTTCGACCTAGACCAAGAACCCTAGGAGGATCTGATTTCCAAGCCCAACCAAGCATGATTCTGAGGTATTTTATGGAGAGGAATAAGAATATGCAAAGAAAACAATGAAATAACCATTAGATTTCAAGATGCAAAACCTAGGGTTTTAAGTGCACCTTCTAATTTCTGAATTTGTATGATGCTTCCTAGGTCTAAGTAAGAGTTTAAATGAGTTCTTGAGACACCTAAGATGATCCCCATAAGCTTCTTCCTTCAAGAAAATCAAGAGAACCCCAAGAAGCCCAAAGGAAGCCTATGTCTCGGCCTAGGCTTGTTTGTGTAGGTGGGGGAGTTTTAAATTTTTCTAAGGCCATCGTTGAGTCATATTTGATGAATGAAGATGAAAAGAAGCCTTGGAAAAATTTTAGAACTCATGGAAAGTGATTTGGTGCCTTAGGTTCCATAATATGACCTAAAGAAGCAACATGGTGCTAGGCCTTTTGTTTTAATGATGTGATGACTCCAAGAGGCTTAAAAGGAGTCAAGAATCATGTTTGAAAAGAAAGAATAAGGCCTAGAAGTCATTTGAGGGGTGTTACTTCATTAGGTCTGATTATGGACCATAATGAAGCCTATAGAGCAATCTAGTGTTTTATCAAGTGATGTAGCCTTAGAATATGTTTCATGGACTTAATTGACTCCCATAAATTGTATCTAGGCCAAGAGAAACCATCTCTACCAAATTGTGGGTGTGTGGCCGAAATAGGAGGCTTGAAAGCTAAGGAAAAAGTGTGTGCTTGTATACAAGGTAGCTCTTTCCATCTTCTCTCATGCATGGATGTGTGTTTAGCTTGTTTTAGAATGTGTGTATGTATAATTTCAAGCTATGAAAAGTATGCTAGCATTCCTTTATATGCTATGATCCTTGATGACATGTTATGTTTTCTAATGAGTGCATGATGTTTGTATAAGTTTACTTGAGTATGGAGAGGCCAAGAACTCTTCCCTTGGGTGAGGATGAGCCAAGAACCCTCGAGCTTGGTTAAGACAAAGCAAAGAGTCTCCCAAAAGCAAAGTGGGCTCCCAAGAGTATGGTTGAGTCCAAAATGCTCAAGAATAGGTGAGGCAAGTCCAAAATCCATGAGGAGAAGTGTAAGGCCATTCCAAACACTTGGTGAGCTTTTGAATGATTTGTATGAGTTGTTCACATGCCAAGTTTGCTTTAAAATGTCCATGGCTTTTATTTCCTCCATGCATGCATTTGTAAAGCTTGCTTTGCACATATTATGTGTGATTGAATGGGAGATGAGCTATTGGGGTTCTTTGAATCTCATCCCCTTCTCTCTAATTATCTAACATGCTAGGTGGATCAAGTAATTATGGGTGAAGGGAGCCAACAACCATGAAGAGCAAGGATTGACAAGCCTATGTGTTATTTTAGCCATTTTGGAACCATAATGATAGTTCATAATGCATATGATGTTATGTACCATGAACCATAAGACATGTGTAAATATACTATTATGTGATGTTTAGATGTATGAAAATGATATATGACCTATAACACTTATTTTGAGTATGGAAGGCCAAGGTGTGTAATATGGGATTTTGATGAATGTATGCATAAGTGTAGGTTGAATGGCCAAAATGAGATGCATGAGGTTTGGGACCATTTGAGCAGCTCACTTAAGTCTCAAATGTACTTTTGGACTTGCCCAAAAGGTGCCACAACCAAGGGAAGGCCATTTGGCAAATTTGGTACCTCATATGGAGCCTTTAGGCAAATAAGTTAGTCTTGCCCTGAAACTTGGCATGCAATTAGGTCTCATTAAAATATTTTTGGGAAGATAAAGATCATAATTTTCGGAGACCTAGAGAATATTTGATGAATTTCCAAAGTTGGGATTTTTCATGGATTTCAGTATGGGTACTGTTCATACTGGTAGTTTTGAATTCTGTATTACTTGATAGCCAAATGGTGTCCAATGCTTATAAAATTTTACATGCATAGACTAGAGGTCATAAGCTTTCTGTGACCACCGAGATCACCTCATTTGGAGGTCTGAGCAGTGAGTTATGCATGTTTGAAGTTAACTGTCAGTATCAGTAGCGGCCCAAGAGTCCGGTTATTGTTCCACAAGGTCCAGCTGACTAAACATATCTGTTTCATTCTGAAATTATTTTTACTATCAAGTTAACATTTGTAGCTTTTCAGAATGACCAAATGTGTGTGATTTCTATTTTTATAGAATTAGTTATGAATTTCAGAAATTTGTATCAGTAAACTGAACAACAGCCCAGGCAGCCAGCGACTCTGTAGCTTTTTGGATGTCAAACATCTTGTGTGATGAATTTTGTGACCTAGGCGTATTTTTAATGTGAAGTAGACATCCCAATCTTTCCATAATGACCAATATTTCATGTTTTTAATTTTTTTAGATTTAGTTATGATTTCCCAAAGTTTGTGACAGAAAAGAGGAAATCCTGGCCGAAAATGCAAACACGGATTTCGTATGCTCCTTTGCTTTCCACGAGTTGTAGGCCAAATTTGATGATGGAAATGAGTTATATTCATGTGTTTAAGTATGAGAAAGTGATAGATGCTTTTATATGGCCTACGGGACTCCGAAAGAAAAATTTTACTTGTAGAGAAATACATTTTTATTCATAACTCCCTATGCCACTATATTGTTTCCATAGAACAAACATAAGATGAGGCATGGGAATTGTATGAATTGAGTCCTAGAAGTATGGTGTTACACCATAGCTCTCTAAAAATCTGAAAATGGAAGCTTGGAGAAGATGATGAGGTGTAATCTTACTTAAGAAGCCTCTTTTACAATTTTTCAAAATGATCATTTTGCTCCTACACACCTGTTTGCTCTGTTTAGGCTCATTTTAACTCCTTTTTTAGAACTGGCTTTTTCATCATAAAATTTAGGTCTTCTAATTCATAAAATACTTTTGGTTTCATCCAAATTGGATTTAAAACTTTTCTGAATGAATCGATCAAAATTTGGATTAACCAATACTTTAAAACGTAAACTAGAGGGATTTAAACCATTCTAAGGGTTCCTATGGCTTTTAAGGCCTCTAAGAACCTGAGGAAACTCATTTTTCCCATTGAAAAATCCCTCCTTTAAGTTTTCTAAAAAGTTCCAAAAATTACAAAAATGTCACTGCATCTTTTGTAAGAAACGAACTGTACATGCAGCGGAAATTTTAATTTGTTTCTTCCTATGGATCCGTCAACTTGATTAAATTGAGTATGAAATAAAATATTACCTTTGTAGCGCACTTTGTCCTTTCGGATCTCTGGAACTGACATCTATGCGTAGCCCCCTCTATTAGTATCCACACGAACAATCTGGCAATTTGAAAGGTGTGCTAGCACCTTCGTTCACCACGTCCGTAAGCAAATTGATGAGAAGATGATCTTCTCTCTCTAGGCTTCCGTATACTTTCTCTCTCTAGGTGTACGACCACTCTCTCTCTCTCTAGGGTGATGGCTTAAGGTTTTAGAAATCTGATTCCTTTTGTGTGTTTCTAAACCCTAGCCTACCTCTCCTTTTATAGAGGTATATTTAGATTAAATTAATTAATTTAAATACATTATTTAAATTAATCCAAATTAATCTTAAACAAAACAAATTACTTAAAATTTGAATTTATCTCATAAATTCAATTTGAACTAATTCATTTATAAATAAATATATATATATTGAAATATATAATACAATATATATATTTGTATCAAATATAAATATATATATATTTCGAATTTCTATATATATATATTATATATATATATCAAATAATATATATATACTTATATTCCAAATTAATTACATATATATATAACATATTATATATATATAATTATCTCACCCTAATTAAACGTAACATTCATCGAATCTAGACACAATTCTAGCTTCAATGAATTTGGACATTCTTATTCAAGTTGATTCATTCTTGTATGCGACCTTGTAGGCCTATATGATATTGGCAGTGGGTCAACAACGTTATTGCACCCACAAGTCACCAGCGACCTCTAGCGAGACATAGTGACTACCCAAATCACATAGAGTTTGGTGATCCAATACAGCCTATCATATAACCCTGTCGCATCCCTTTTATTATACGATATCTTGATTGAGCATGAAGCATGGAAATGTCATCCTTATCTTACTCGATCATTAGTTTTCTCGATTTGCTTGTAGACTGAAAGAATGAATGGAAAACCTTTCCATCCAAGCATGGCCATGCATTTCTCAGTCTCACTCATCGAGGAGCCTAGAGATATCTCTCTGTTAATCAGAATGACAAATTCTATCTTGACCACTCATCATCCCCTACATGGAATCCACTATATCCGACAATAGCCTTTATGATCACCCGGTCAAAGGTGACTTTTGACAATGCCAAAGCATATTGTCCTTCATGTTGGAATCTATGATGATCTCAGGTATGAGGGATTAGTGACGCGGTTATATATGAGGTACACTTATGACCTAATCCATGAAGCTGCCTTATGACGGGTCGATCCAGCACCCTATTCCCAACAGGCGTCTATGATTTTGATTTGTATCTCCATACATGATTAACATATAACCATCAATCAAAATTATACTCGTCATAATTCATCATCGTTCCCACAATGATGATCGACTACGGATATTTGGATAACTAATATAATTTATCCAAGGATATAATTATTATAGAAACATGAAAATATAATAATTGTAAAAGAAAAAATTTTATTCTTAATGAAGCACAATATTTACAAATGATTGGCCTAGGGCACAATCTCCAACATCTTTGTTAAATTTTGTCTGATTATTCTGGCTTCGTTTTCAGGGCATCTCTGACCTTAGATCCTCATTATTTGAGGTATAGATTATTACTTTGATTTTATTAAACCTTAAATCATTCTAGTTAGGGGACTTCATCCAGTGCATTTTGTACGTTTAAGGAGAAATCAAACATTGCATTTCTCACATTTACGGAGGAACCAGATGTTATAAAGATGATCTAGGTTGCACTCTATACTACAAATCTTTTCAAACCTAGTTTATTTGAGGTTGCTTGACATTACCATCATCTACTACTATATAGACCTCCTAATTCCCAAATACCACAATTTAATAATCCTCATTGTGCATAGGCTTAGGGGGAATGCTAACATTTGATTACTACTATATATTAGCACATTATGATAGCATTAGGTACTCAAGCTACTAACAACATCATTCAAATATATATATATTCCACCAAAGCTTCCATACAACACTATTCTAGATAATCCTTCATTCTATAGCATGGTTACACTCTCAAGTGAATAAGTAATGGTTCTTCATTAGCAACGACTCATATCAGATCATCCTTAGGTACAAGCATTAGATTTCAGAACATCAAAATACCTACACTTGGCAATTTAAGTGCATGATGATGCTATGCAAAATAAATAAATAAATAATTAGCATCTACTCTAAGTTAACATGGTCTAAGTGTAAAGATCCCACACAAGGCCTTAAATCAAGGATGTTCATTTACTTGCTTTCCTTTTTCCTTACTCAAGTAACCTTCACTCGAAATTGTTAGCCCATAAAATAGGGTGAGATATGAATCTTAGTAACCGAAGGATAATTCCATACATATGTATAATTTAATTAGCATAATTCATATTAAACATAGTTACCAAATGCATCATCATCATCATCATCAATAAATGAACTACTTGGACTACTAATAACTACTATCCCATACTAGCAATCACATACATCATGTTAATAGCTACTAACATAGGGAAAGGCTTGTCCATGATGCAAACTCCCTCTTGAGCACACTCCGAGCTCAGTGCGTTTATAAGTCTGATTACAACTCAGTGCCCCATTAAAGCACAATACACAGATGGTTGCCACACCACAACTTCACCAATGACACGATCACGATCCAAAACAACAATTAAGTAGCCAACTAATCATTTAACATAGCAAAACATATAATACAACAAATATCAAATTAACAATGCATATATGCAAAGAAATAAAATTTTAAAACCTTGGTTACCTCACTTGATTACGTAAAGTTCTGATGTCAAGATACATTTTCACACTCTAGAGGTCCTAGATTAAATCAAAGTGTAATCTTAGTCATTAATTACAACATAAATTAGACACCTATCATTCCTAGCATTTTGAACATTTAAGAGGCACTTACCTAAACTCCAATGAAAAATAAAATTCGGATATGACCTTCCCACATTAGAAACATCAATGTTCCACTCTAAAACCTTAGTAATTTTGCATAAAGTTAGAGTCCATTATGTAAGTAAGCTATTAGAGCCAATATTTAGTAGAGAATATATCAAATGAAAGGAAGATACTTATCTAATAATCCTTTAGCCTCAAACTCCAAAAATCCATAAAAAACCATCGAAAGAGCAAGTTTCAAATTTGGGTGATGAAGAAAAATTCACTAAACCAAAAACTATTTAGACCAAAACATGGAGAAGAAGTAGAGGAACAAGTTTCATATTATCATACCTTACTATATAATGCTTTTCCTACTACAAATACCTCATATAGAACTTAGAGGAGTCAATGGAAACCTAAACTGATTAAAATTTCCTTTTCAAAAATATCCTCATACAATTTTACTATTCATTTGGTCATTCTTAGAATTTTGTCTAACCTTGAAAATACATAATTAATTTTTGAAAAATCGTATGAGGTTGGTTTAGGGCTTTACTTCAAGCTCTCTAAGTCCTTTACAAGGAAAAAATATTACTTAGTGGAGTACATATAAATTCATATAAAGTTGCCCCTAAAACAAACTAGACGGTTCTATCCTTCATTTGTCATATTATTATTACTTTGCCTTTATATAAGCACAGGCATCCTTGCATTTTAGGCACGTTAATCATATTCTTTTTACTTTAAGGTTGGACATATATATGGCTTTCTGTCACATGCCCTATTATCTTACAGTATTATAACACAACTCATACATACCATAATCCAAAGATATTTAATTATATGACAAAATGTGATGCATAAAAGTAAGGTCCTCAATTTATGTCTCCACATACTTTGCCTTTTCTTTACTTGAACTCAGACCTAGCATGGGTTATATTTGGGGTGAGATTATGAAATCTCAGTAGTAGTAAACCAGTCTCATTCATAAGCAAGCATGTAAGTACATAACATAATGCCAATCAAGGTGCCACATACCACATAGTAATACAAGGAATTTCATACGAGCTAAGCATAATCTAAGCATACATGTTTCATCTTATAGCATAAATGACAACTTGATGTAGCATAACACTCATCATAATACACGCATACAAGCTTAAAGAAAGAGAAAGGAAAACTACTACCTTAGCAAACTTTGCTCCTCAAGCCTTGGAACTCGGTGTTCCCAAACAAATATCAAACCTTATAATCATAATAATAATTCATTACAATTAACAAATAAACCGTAATTTCTAAAGTAGTATGACCCTTTTAAACTCATTGGAACCATTGAAATTGAAAAAATCTAACTCCTTCCCTTCCAATCCATTATAGGCGAATAATGTACATTTCTTAGCCAAAATTTAGAAATTTTATCCCATGAGTTTTAGGGGCTTTGCCATAGGTGTTCCTAGCTAAAAACATCCTTTTGAATCCATTGGAATGGATAAAATTATCAAATTCCAGCCCCAACAATATGTTTTGGTCATAACATTACCTAGCTCCGTTTTAGGCCCAAAAGTGAGTTTCTTTGGTTCTAAAAATTCCATAGCCTCTTCCTTTATGTTTTAGGACTTGAAATTTGGTATAAATGACTTTAGAACATTAAGAAAACACCATAAAATTTTGAGAAAATTCGGACAGCATCTCCTTAACATTTCCATTTTCCCAAAAATTATAATCTTTGTGTTTTTCAAAGTTCTAGTACATAACAACAATAGATAAGCTCATATCGCCTCCATAGTCAATATATAAACTCCATTCCTAGGCTTTCATATTCAACATATAAAATCCATTTCTACTCATTCATATGCTATCCAAAAGTGACCCATAGCTAGGGTTTAACTAAACTAACTTAAACCATGTGATTTTCAAGTGCAAGTGGAGAAAACTTACTCTTTAAGCTTAATCCTTGCTTCCTTTACTTTTCTCACACTAAAATCCCTTATTTTCTCACTTAGAGCAATGTGCCACCTTGAAGAAAGGATGAAGATTCAGTTGCCCTTCGGAGAAAATGATTGAAGGATGAAGAAGATGAAGAAATTTGGAGAAGAATGGTGGTAGTTTCACTTGATTTCACTTCCTCTCCCACCTTTTCTCCCTTGCTCTCCTTCTTCACATTTTTCTATCTCTTTTTCCTTGTGTATGGTGTGAAAATGGTGGAATGGAGGTGAAGAAGATGAACTTAAATGAAGTTAAATGGTCATACCAAAATTAGACTTTTAGATCAACCTTTTCAAGATTAAATCTTAGCCTTGCATTCCTTTTTTCTTTTGATTTTCTAAGTTCATGACTAAATATCTTCTTCCCAAAATTCCTTGGCCACACACTTGGATGCTTGTTCTTAGCCCTTAAGTTATGGTGATTTGATGGTTAGTTACCATGGTTAATTTTTTTAACTCAATCATAGTTAATTTCTAACCTAACCATGGTTAATTCTTTAAACTAACTAAAATCTTTTCTTTCTTTCCTTTTTGTTTTATATTTACATTTGCGTTTCATCTTCTATAAAGCCCTAATTATATCTTCTTTCCTCTTGTTGGGCCTTTAGAATCAGCTATTGGGCCTTACAACAGTCTAAAAATCAATGTCTGGTCCCGATTAAGGTTTTACGGTACAATATATACTTTTAGACTTTCTAAAATTTATAAATATTATTTTCTCTACTTTCAAGCCATACTGAGCCTTAAACATGGATCAGGGGCCCTCAACCTCGATTCTCATAATTTCGGTGTCAATTAAGCATCCGGATCTTGAAGTGTAATTTTCATTTATTGCAATTTAGTTTTTGAAACTCCTTCAGGGTTTCTTAGCCCTTTAGCTATTTCTATTTCTATGGTTGTTACAACTTCCTCTTTCCATTTTGCTCATGGCTACTGATTGGGCTAATCAAATCCTAGACCGGATCCTGCTCGGCCATCCGGACAACGTGGTGTCATCAGGCCTGTCTCATCAAATGGAGTTTAATCGTAGGTCATGGATTTATGAGATTCCTGCTCTATTTTTTGATATCAGTGCTTAAAGTCATGAATAGAGGGTGAAACTAGGGTTCCCTGAACTTTTAGGCAATCTATACATTTTTCTCGGGGCACAAGTTTTCTTTGCATTCCTCTTTGAGACTTTTTTTTTCTTCACCTATTTTGGCTTCAATTTTAGGGCACGTCTAGCCTTGACTCATTATTATTTGCAGCCTAGAATATTATTCTAATTTTATTAGACCTCAATTCACTTTATTTGGGGGACTTCCTTTTGTATCCGGTGAATTTCGTACATCGACGAAGAAACTGTACGTTACGTTTCTCGTATTTTCTTACGTTTTCTTACATTTTTGAGGGACCAGATATTACACATATAGATTATCTTGGCCAAATCTTCCTCTAAAAGTGAGAAATGGTAGAAAAATGCAAAAAAAAACCCTAGCCTCCACCCAAAGTTGCAAAAATAAAATTCTCCCTTGGTTGAAGAATGATTTGATCTGCAGAATAGAGGATGAGGGGTTGATTATGTTAGCGTTTTAGAAGGGTTTAGGCTGAGCTAAAAGCCTAAGATCCATTTGGGTTCAGAAATTTGCTTATTGGGGTAGGTTATATGGATTTATTTGAAGTGGGTCTGCACAAGATTATAGTTAAGCCTCCAATTATGTTTCTTAGCAGTAATAGATTAATTATAGGGCCCAATTATTAAGTTTCCAACCCATTTGAAATTTAAATGCACAAGAATATTTTATTTTCTCCAAGATTACCAAAAATAATTATTTTTCTCTTAATGCCTAAAATAATCCTTTTCTCCAAAAATTCCTATTTTCCCTGATTTACCTAATTTTCCTCATAATAATTCCTTAATCATCCATAATTACTCTTGATAAATTTTAGGTGTTATATTCTCCACTCATTTTAGAAATTTCGTCCTCAAAATTAGAAGTATTTTACTCAAAAAGTGTTGGATAATCCTTCCTCATTGCTTCCTCTATCTTCCAAGTTGCTTCATCAGGAATTAGCCCTTTCTATACCTTTTTTACCAAGAGGATATTGTTATTATGCAGCTATTTTGCTTTCGAGTCCACTATCCCTTTTGGCTCAACCACATAAGACAAGTTATCTTGTAGATGCACATTCTCATGCTCAATGACATGTGAAGGGTTTGGGTGATACTTTTTCAATTGGGATTTATGGAACACATGATGCAATTGGGACAAATTTAAGGGCAAAGCCACTTTGTAGGCTACGGGTCCTATCCGCTTAAGGATTTGAAAGGGACCAAGATAATGAGGACTAAATTTTCTTGACGTAATAGATCGCCTTATACTCATTATTGGAGTAACCTTAAGAAACACATAGTCTCTTGCCTCAAATTCTAAGGGTCTCCTTTTCTTATTTGCATAACTCTTTTGCTTACTCTGGGTGACTAACAATTTCTTCCTAATGCATTCAATCTCATGGGTGGTTTGGTCCATTATATCTGGACCAAAGAGGCTTCTCTCACCTAGTTCTATCCAACACAAAGATGATCTGCATTTCTCCCATATCGTGCCTTAAATGGTGCCATTTGGATATTGGAATGGTAAGTATTATTATAGGCAAACTTAGCTAAAGTAAGTACATATCCTAGTTTCCCTTCAACTCTAGCACACTAGCCCTGAGTATATCCTTAAGAGTTTGAATGGTTCTCTTAATCTGTCAATCTGACCAAGGATGATAGGCCATGCTAAAGTTAACATTAGTGCCTAAAGCTTCTTATAGGGATTGTCAAAATTTTGGTGTGAACTTGAGGTCTTTGTAACAACCTTAACTCCTAAATATAGTGATTAAGCTAAATTGCATGATTAATGGTCATAAATAGGGTCTAACATTAATACAAATTACTATTTAGGAAAAATAGTGAGGGAATTTGAACTTTATTATCATTAAGGATTATTAATTCGAAAATAAAGCAAAGTAAATCTACAAGTAATTCCAGTTATCTAATAAAACCTTAGATTCATTTTATCACTGATTCCATACTCACAAAAACCTCATATAATTATTCCCAAGATATTACATACCATTAACCTCAAGAAAAGTAAGTTTTAGAGGCTAAAGATAGGAGCTTTGTGTTTTATGCTACGACTTGGACATTCCTACTGTGGCTTGAGTGGCTACTAAGACTCAAAACCAAAAATATGCATTTTGCACTGTCGCTCAGGCCTTCCATGTCATGACGAAGTTACCTTCTGGACCTTACCATTCAAAATTCCTTAATTTGCGCCACAGCGAGGTGAGCTACTGGAACTCTATTTTTGCTCTTATTCTCGCTGCAATGAGGTTACTTTCTGGAACCTTATCCTCTTATTTCTCTCGATTTGTGCCACAATAAAGAATCCTATGCTGCAATGAAGTTTGGTTCTATTACCCTCCATAGGCAAAATTCTTGCCTTATGCCCCAACACTCTTAGTCTCTGGAAGAGCTCTAGCCCGACTTAAGTAGTTTTGGTTGGCTCAGCCCTATTATGAATCTAAACTCTCAAATCTTTGTCCCAAACATTCTAGCTCTCCCTTTAGTAGCATTCTAAGGTCATTCTACCTTAATTTGTAAGGTTTCAATGGTATCTAACTACCTAAATTACTCAACATACCTATCATAATCACTTAGGGACTTAAGTGTATCTACCATATAGTAGCTTTATAAATTTTGATAGCAAAGAGTGCAAAAGCCACTAATAATATCATTCGAATGTGTATTTAATAGAGGCTATTTTCATATATTTTAATCCTCCTAATTTAGGCATTTTGATAAATAATTATGACTTATTGTATTTAATTAGATGAGTTTTGACTTTATTAGCCATTTATGCACTTTATAAATGAATTTGCAAAATTATTGGTTTTTAATGTATTAATTTTTTAAAATAATTTTATGAACTTTTCCTATTGGATATTTCTTATTATTTGTGAAGATTTTAATAGGCAAATAAAATTTAAAATGGAGGAATTGATTTGAAGAGATGGAATTGAAGTGGACATGAATTAGAGGCTCTTACATGCTCAAGTGATATAAAGCATTTCATTCATTCTTCACATGAGTTTTCATGCATCAGGAGGCATCAACACTTGGATATATGAATCATGTGTAGGAAAAATCACACACATATGGCTTTATTCACAATATGGGTCTGACACAAGAGGGGAGAGAGGGCTTCTTCATTCATAATGACAATCACAAGCCCAACTCACAAACCCATATAGCTATCCCACATAGCTTTCAATTCACTAACATTGATTATGTTTTCTCATGCAGGGTAGGCATGGGAATCATGCACAGGGGATGCTCACATGTATGAAATGAATACAACATAGTAGCTCACATTAACACACACAGATAGTTGCTAAAATCACACACATGCGTGCAAGCCACAACTTTTCCATATGATACATACACATAGTTTTCCAGTAGCCACCCACTCACATGAAGACACGTCCTTCCACATAGCAAACGCACAAGCTGTTACACGAGATGAAAAGCACATGAGAAGGGTTGTAGCTCATACACATATTAGCACGAAGCACTAATCACTCCATAAACACACACATATGGTTCAGGTTTGTGAGAAGGAAGAAGAACGTGGAAGCTCAGCAGCACACTCTCCATTCACTTAAGTTAATACACGAGTTGAGAGGCACGTCCAAATCTATACAGCTCTTCCATACACTCTAACGTTACATACAGCAGCTTGCACGGGTTTTGGAAGAGAATGAGAGCCATGGTTTCAAGGTGAAAAGGAGAGTCTCTTGGATTATGGAAGGTGGAAGTAGGAAAAAAACACGTGAGCAGAAGTAGAGGGAGCTACAGGTTTTAGGAAGAAAAAGGAGCTGACGTGGAGTAAGGCATGAATAGGACAAGCATGTGTAAGGAAGCATGCACCAGATCACGAAGGAAGCTCAGTTTTGGTGAAGAGAAGGGGGAGAAGACAACTTCAAGTACACACGGTTCTGTTTCACGTAAAAGCAATGCAAGGAATAGATGAATGGAGGGTACTCACATACATTCTAGCATCCAAGGGGAAGTACTAAACCAAGAGAGAAGATGATGTGGGGAGAACACGATAGAATGATTCAAAAAAAGGCTTGGGTTGATGGTTTAAATGAAGGAAGTAGCACGTGATTAAGAAGGAGCATACATGAGACTTGAAAGGAATTGGCTCGGGTAGTAGTGAATGAGAGAATTAAAAGAAGCACGTGAGTAGATAAAATGGAACACATGTGATCATTAAATGGAAATGAGAAAAAGCATGTGAGGTGAAGGGATTAAAAGGGCTCGGGCAATAAGCTCTAAGAGACATCCATCATTCCATTCCATTAACTCTCAAGATGCTTCATCTCATCATCTATCCCTTTCAGCTGTAGCCATCATCCACCCATTTTCATCCATCAGTTTTCCACTTCCATGAAGCACTAACTCCATCTTGTGGCTAGTGTAACACCCCATAATTAATTAAGGTGTTAATCATGGATTAGAATTAATTAAGAGTAATTAATATGGGCTCATTGGGCAAGTTAAGTGAATGGAGATTTTAGAGAGATAAATTATTAATATGGGTTTGAGATTTAATTGGGATAGAAATTCTATCTAGGCCTAAATTAATAGATCATGAGAAGAGGTTAATGGAGGCCCAATGGATTATGTGCAGACCTAACATAATTTAGTGGGATGGAGGCCCAAGATTTATCTTGTATAGACTCTTCTAAGTTACCCAATAATCCTTGTGCAGACCCACATTCTTGAGCTTCTCAAACTTGGCCCAAACTCAATTAAACTTCAGCAACCCAAATGCATAAAACTGGCCCAGTAAAATTTTGCAGCCTAACACTCTAAAAAACTGGCCCAATAAGCTAAAATCTGAAGCCCAAGTGGAGATGGATCTTGGAGCAACCCATGACCCATACTTGACCCAACTCAAACCCAACTCAAACCCTAATACCCTCGCCACTTTCTCACTTGTTGAAACATAAGATTCAAGAGGCAAAATCGGAGGTGGAGAAGGAGGCTAGGGTTTGGGACCAAAATTCTGCATTTTCTCATACTTAGAGCAAGATTCAGCCAAGGTAATAGTTATACAACTTAATCCCCTCATCTTTCTTTTTAATTTGGTTCAATTAGTTTTTCATTTGGAGCATTTTCATCCTACCCAAAATCTGAAATGTGAGTGTTTGGGGATTTTCTTGGTGAAATTCGTAGGTTGAGGTTAGGGCTGACCTTGGGTGAGTTTAAACCCTCCATTTTGATGCTTCATTTGTTAATTTGAGACCCCCATAGCTAATTTATAAAATGGGTATTAATTATGTACGAAATTGCTTAGGAATTTGGGTGGAATATGGAGTTTTCTGGTGGAGGACAATTTAATCCGAATTTGGGACTTAAAGTGGCTGAGTAAGTGATCCTTAGGTAGTCATTAGCATCTTAAATTCTTTGGGTACTGATTGTAACTGTTAATGATGAATTAGAGTAGTAATTCTATGATGCTATGGTTATAGGAGGAATTCTGCACCATTGGTGACTATTGCAAGTGTCTACAAGCGAGGTAACCGGGTTTATACCAATTCCATGCATATATTTTATTTAATTTCATATGTTGCTGTATATGAATGATTTGAAATGTTGGATGAATTAATTGGCTATCTATTGAATTGTGATTGGACCTTGTGAGTCCATGGTGGAGCTGTGGTGCGGCTGCCACCCGTGCATGTGCTTCGATCGAGCACCGGGTTATGATCAAACCCCAGATGCACTGAGCCCCAGTTGTGCTCAATGAGGAGTAGGTGCCGTGGACGGGCCTCTCCGGTGTTAATGGCCTTTAACATGTGATGATATGATTGCTAGTATGAGATAGTAATCATGATAGCCTAATTATTTCATTTGCTGTTACGATGTATATGATTCTGATGTTGAATTTGATTCATGCTTATATACTAATTAAATTGGATATATGATGGAATTGCCTTGGTTACTGAGATTCATATCTCACCCCGTTTTATGGGATTAATATTTCAGGTGAAAGTTCCTCGGGTAAGGATAAGGGTAAGCAAGTGGATGAACATCCATGAGCTGAGGCCGGGTGTGGGGAGCTACACTTGGTCTGAGTAGAGTAGGATAGATGCAATTTTTGTTATTAGTTTACACAGCATCATCATGTAATCATGTTGCTAAGTGTAGGCGTTTATATTTTGCTTGATTGAAATGTAAACGTTAAGGATTTAGAGCACATCATAGTGGAATATCAATGTATGAACTTATAGCATTATATATATGTATGTAGTTCTGCTGAAATTGTGATATGGATCACCTTATGGGAATTGTAGACATATGATGTCTTAGAGGTAAGCTATTGTTGAATGGAATATCTATGGAATGTGCATGGGATGTAAATTGTTGCTAATGCATGTGTTCTTGCTGCCATTTAATTATGAATTTGTTGGTATGAGTTAGTGGAACAAGTAGGAAGTGACATTTGAGTTACACAATGGTAATGGATGGATTGATGGGTAAATAGGGTAGATAAACACCATTAGGATCACTTAAAACAAGGGTAGGTGGACCTAGAGTGTTGCTAAGGTGAGAATTGGAGTGTAGAGGGCGAAATTCGGGTAATATGGTCACAGAAGGGAATCGCGCCGCGGCCAAGAAGGCTTCACCCCGGCCAAATGGGAGACAGAGCCGAAAGGCGCCGCGGCGCAACGAACCTCGCCGCGGCGCGAAGCGAAAAAAATTCACCCAGGGGGGGTAACAGAACCAAAACCCGCCGCGGCATAGTGTTTTCCGCCGCGGCGCGAGTCAAAAAATTAAAATTTGTGTTGGATAGAGGCAAAACTCGCCGCGGTGCGAATATATTACACCGAGGCGAGAATTCTGGGAGTCGAGTAGAAGTTCCAGGAAGCATTTCCGCCGCGGCGCCACATAGGTTGGCCGCGGCGAAGGTCCAACTCGCCGCGGCTATCGCCACGACGAGATTTGTGAAATTAGGAGAATGATACAAGATTACAAGCCGGGAGGTTATTGAGTGTTGAAACTAACGGATGGTTGAATCATGAGCCTCTTATGGTAGTAAGATTTCTTTTATGCACATTTTATTTTGTTGAGGTGGCATGGTGACGACCCTAACATCAAGGTTCAAATATCCTCACATTTTCATAATGCGGTAAAATATAATGACCTAAAACCTTGATCATTAATTAATAAACCTTGTATTTAGCTATAATTACAATGATTAGAAGATAGGGTTGTCACAGCTAGCTTAGAGCAAGACCATGATTTAAGCTTGAATCCAAGGAAATTGACAAGGGATTAGGCTAAAAGTTCTATTTTATTTGTCTTCTCTTTCTACATCAATTTTTGTTCTTGAACTTTCTTGGTTAAGCTTGTAATTGACTAAGATTGGTGTGGTTTGTAATTGATGGCTTGTTAGACATTAATTAGAAGAGTATTTAAATGATTAATTGATTGAATTAAGTGTTAGATTTTCAATTTCTTACAATTATCCATGTTTGCAGTCAAGGTGTTTGATGAAATGAATGTGAGAAATTGAGTGCTTGAATGTCTAATTTAAGGTTTTTTTGGAGTTTGATTAGTTAATTAAACATCCTAGGGTGAAAATTCAAAGGCTAATTGATTAATGAATCACTCATTTAAGTTTTCAAGAATCTTAATCACAAGAATTAGTAATTTAATGGAAGTTAAGGTCTCAATTAACATCAAATTACTAGTTTCTTGAATCTTGCGTTATAACTCAAGATCATTTGCTATGAACACAAATAGGGACTCTTAGAATAAAACCATTAATAATTGAATTAGGATAAGGATAGTGGATACTAAAGGATGAATCCAAAATTAGTCACAAGTCCATTAGTTACTTATTAACTCATGTAAATTAGTTAGTAGTTAGAATTTTAATTCAATTTAAATTTAGGCTAATTAAATTCAATCAAACCCCCTTTTAGTTAGATAGTTTTTAGAGTTCTTTTACATTTAGAAAACCCAATTGAATATTCAAATCTATTTCCAAGGAAGACAATCTAAGTTACACCCTATATTGCAAACATTTTTCAACCTAGTTTATTTTGAGGTTGCACAACATGACCATTTAGTATTCCAATAGAGGTTCCATACAACACTAATCCAAGATCATCATTCAAGGCAACACATGATTATACTCTTAAGTGACAAGCCATATTTCTATATTAGCAAGATTCCATATCAGATTATAATTAAGTACATACATCATGTTTCAACTATTGCAAGGTTTATTCTTCTGTTATTTACATCCTTGATTACAAAACACAAAATACCCACACTTGGTAATATGATTACATGATGATGCTATACAAAATGAACTACAAAAATTAGCATAAACTCTAAGTTAGGTTAGTCCAAGTGCAAAGTTTCCACACATGGTCTTAGTTTATGAATGTTCATTCACTTGCTTCTTTTTATCCTTACCATGGAGCCTTCACTTAAAATTGTTAGCCTATAAAATGGGGTGAGATGCGAATCTTAGTAACCAAGAGGGAAATTCCATTCATATGTACTAAATTAATTAACATATGTGTAGTTTAATCAATTAAGCATAAGAAACATCCATCATATCAGCAAATAAAATAGTTAAGCTACCAGTGATTACTATCCCATACTAACAATCACATATAATATGTTAAATACCAATAACATTGGGAGAGGCTCGTCCACGACACCAACTCACTAATGAGCACAACCTAGACTCAGTGTATACAAGAGTTTGATCACTACTCGATGCCCGATTGAAGCATGATACACAAGTGGCAGCCACACTATAGCTCCACCATGGACTCACACAAAGTCCAAACATTCCATTCAAGTAGTCAACCAATCATTTAGCATTCAAAATCATACATGTCCTGCAGATATAAGATTAAAGTGGACATATGTAAGGAATTAAAATTAATCTTAGTTACCTCACTTAATTAAGTCTAGTCCTAAAGCCAAAGATGAATTTTCACATTCTAGAGATTCCTATATCAAATCAAGCGTGTTCTCACATGCTAATTATAATATAAATAAGATGCTATGGGATCCAATCATTACAAATTACTTAAAGGACACTTACCTAGCCACCAAGAGGCTCTAAGTTCGGATTTGGTCTTCTAATCCTTACTATTGTCAAGGAAAGATTTTACCAAATCAGTTAGGGAAAGCAGAAAAGGGGCAACTTGAAAGTAAATATTTCAAGCCCAAGATGATTTCTTAGCCCTATTTTTAGAATATTACGATTGATCAAGCAAAATAAGTACATTCATTTGTTGCTTAATAGTTGAGTTTAGTTGATTTTCTACACTTAAAGATTTTTAGATTATAACTGACATCTAAATGGGTTTTTAGGGTTTTAGATGGGTTTTAGGCTAACCCAAAAGCCTATCTTCCAAGTGGGTTCAAAAATTGGCTTGCTGGGCTAAGCTATATAGGTCTATTCAAATTGGGTCTACACAATATTATAGTTGGGCCTTTAAGAAATGGAATTGGACTCCCTATGGCTAAGAATGGGTTTCTATATTTGGATTAAAGTATAAATAAGTTGATCATAAGGTCCAAATTAAATGTCCATTTTCCTTAATTAATTTCATTATTTTACCCATAACTATAATTAATGTGTTTCCACCTAACAAAGATATAAGAAGCAATTATTGCCTCAAGAAATCTAGAAAGAATCTATTTCTTTAGAAATCTTTATTTTTTTCTAAATGTCCCCTAATCTCCTATGTTAATCCTTTAATTCCTCATGATTATTCTTAAATAATTTTGGGGTATTACAATTGTAATATCCGGTTCTCTGAAAACGAGAGAAAACGTGAGAAATGTAACGTACGATTTCTCCGTAAACGGACAAAATTCACCGGATACAAAAGAAAGTCTCCTAAAATGAATTAGTTAAGGCCTTGAAAAATTTGAAAAGCATTCTAGACTCCTAAAAATGAGAATCCTAAGCTCAAACGAAAAGAAAAATAGAGCTAGAATGAATAAATAAAATTTGATGAAAGGTTGACAAACGTAAGGGCATTTTCATCATTTTGAGCAAATTTTAGAATTCTCACAAAAGGGCTTTTTAAATGAAAATTTTGAGTTCTCCAGGGTTCTCAGGGGCACTGAAAACCATGGGAAGCCCCGGGACAGTTAAAACCCCTCCAGTGGATATTTTCTAATGTCGATGTGCCCAAATTTTGACGGATTCGTTCGAGAAAGTTTTAGCTTTGATTCGAGTGATTCCAAAGGCATTTTACTAAATTAGGAACCTAAATTTTATAATGGAAAAGACAATTCTCAAAAAGAAGCTAAAACAAATTAGAAACGAAAATGCCAAGAATGAAGGGCAAAATTAAAATTTTTGAAAAGTTTTCCTTAAACCTTCCTCTATATATATGAGGTGCCCCACCTCCTCACTTCATTTAGCTACACTAGTTTCTGCCCTAAACCAGAGAGAAACCCTAAGGATGAGGTGCACAATAGGAGGCAAGAAGAAAGTGAAAAGCAAGGCAAGAAAGGTATGAAAATCTTGGTTTTTCAAGCACTTTCCTTCACCAAACTCCTTCTCCTCTTTCTTTCCATAATTTTATTAAGGTTTTTAATGCTGTTTTGAGGTCAGACCAAGAGGCAAAAATTCGAATTTGAAGAGAGCAAACTAAGGAAAGTGAGAAACAAGTAAGAAAAGCCATGGAAATAAGGTAAAACTTCCATCCTATGGTAGCTACTCTTCCCCCCTTCTTCTCCCTATCTCGCCCCATGTATGTAGATGCAAGAGGACTAGAATTTTGAGGAGAACCAAGGGTGAATTCTATGAATTTAAAGGAGAAGAGTAAGAATATGCAAAGAAATTCAAGAAAAGGCTATGGATTTTCAAGGTGGCAAACTTAGGGTTTCATGGGTTTCCTTGAAAATTTGATTTGATGTACTTACTCCTAGGTGTAAATGAATGTTTAAATGAGCTCCTAAAATCCCTAGAAGTCTCCCCATATGCATCTTCCATGTAGAAAATAAAGCAAACTTTTATGGAGGCTAAATGGTGCATAGTTTCGACCAAAAGGGGTTGAGACACCTAGAGAGAGTTTTAAATTTTTTCAAGCCCATTATTGAGTCATATATGATGAATGAAAATGAGGGGAAACCTTGGGAAAAATTTAAGAGGCCTAGAGAATGAATTGGTGTCTTAGGTTCCATAATATGACCTAAAGAAGTAACATGTAGTTAGGCTCTTTGTTTTAATTGTGTGATGACTCCAAGAGGCTTAAAAGGAGTCAAGAATCATATATGAAAAGAAAGAATGGAGCCTAGAACTCATTTGATGGATGTTGCTTCATTAGGTGCATTCTTGGAACCATAAAGGGGTTAATAGACGAAGTTAGTGTTTAAGGAAGATGTATGGCCTTATAATTAACTCCATGAACCAAATTGGATTTCATGAATTGTGTTTAGGCTAAGAGAAATAATCTCCACCTTCTTGGGTGTGTGAGGTCAAGGGAGAGGATTCAAGACTCAAGAAAAAAGTGTGTAAATTCAAGCAAGGTAGGTCTCTCCACCTTCTCTTATGCATAGATGTGTGCTTACCTTGTCTTTGAATGTGTGTATATATGTTTTGAGCTATGAAAAATATTTTAGCATGAGCTTTTTTCCCATGGTACCATAATGATATTTTATGCATTCAAATGATGTTTTATGTTTTTACCTTGGTTTGCTTGAGCGTAGAGAAGCCAAGAACCCTCTAGCCATGGTAAGGATGAGTTAAGAACCCTTAAAGTTGGTTGAGACAAAGCAAAGAGTCTCCCAAAAGTGAGGTTGACTCCTAAGAGTAAGGTTAAGTCAAAAATCATTCAAAGAAATGGGTGAAGCAAGTCCAAAATCCACGAGTGAATGGGTGAGGTTAATCCACTTACTTGGCAAGCCTATGTATGCTATGTATGACTTGTTCAAATGCCAAAAATGTTTCTTGAATGCTTACATATGTTAATATGCCTATGCATGCATTTTCAAGGCTTGTATTGCATACTTTATATATGATTGAAAGGGAAATGAGCTATTGGGATTCTTTGAATCTCATTCCCTCCTCTCCAATGTTCTAACATGCTAAGTGGACCAAGAGAACAAGGAAATGGGAGCCAACCATTTGAAAGATGAGAGTATGACATCAAAGTGCATGAATTTTATTTCTTTAAGGCCATATGAGTGGCAAATGTTGTAATCCATTGTTGTATATGTCCTATGATGTTATGAACATGTATAATTATGCTAATGTATCATGTATAAATGAGATTTAAGGTTATATGTGTAATGGCAAATTAACATTATGGAAATGTTTGTAATAATGGAAGTGGAGAGGCCAAATTGAGATGCATGAGGTTTGGAACCACTTGAGCAGTTTATACAAGTTATATTCATGCTTTTAAACTTGCCCAAGAGGTGCCAAATATCAAGAGAAGCCATTTGGACACATTTGGTATCTTATATGGAGCAAAATTGACCATATTGGATACCTATACCACTTTTTGTCCAAATGAGCTCTTCTTGATCTGAGATTTGGTACGCATTTAGAGCTTGTTAAGATATTTTTGGGAACTAAAGGGTAGAATTTTTGGAGGTCTATGGAATATTTGATAAATTTTCAAAGTTGGGAAATTTTTTTATTTTGGTGAAAGGTACTATTCATTCTGGTCCGAATTTAAATTTTGTCACTCATAGGGCAAACAATGTCCAATTGCTACGAAATTTTATATAAAGAAACTAGTCATTTTTAGTGATTTATGTCAATTAGAAGCACCCAATTTGGAAGTCTATAGAGGGAGATATGAATTTTTAAAGTTTCTGCCCAGTATTAGGCATTCAGACAAACCTCAGTTACTATTTGATTGATTTTTGAGCTTTGGATGTGCCTGGACTAGCTTGAAGTTATTTTTCTCCTCTAGCTAGCATCTGTAGCTTTCCAGATTGGTATCATTTGCATGGATTGGATGTTTGTGAAATTAATTGGACATTTTTTAAGTTCATAGCAGAAACCTATATCAGTACCAGTAGTTAGTCGGACGTCTGCATGTTATTGAATGTCAAACATCTTTTATGTTATGTTTCATGATCTGGTCATATTTTTAGCATAAATTAGACATATTTATATTTTCATAATGGTAAAGAATGCATGATTTTTATTTTTCTAGAATTAGTTAGAATTTTCCAAAGTTTGTGATAGAAAAGGAAAAATTCTGGTCAAAATGGACACTGTGAATTTTAAGCACTCCCTTGCCTTGCATGAGCTTTAGACTAATTTTGGTGATGGAAATGAGTTGTATCTATATAATTAAATATGAGAATGTGATACATGAGCTCATATGGTCCATGAGACACCGAATGAAAAACTTGTACGCGGCGTAACACTAAAATACTCATTATTTTAATTGATTTTTCTTGCTCTTTCATGAAATGCATGATGTGAAGCATGAGATAAGCTAGGGAATTATGGCGTTATATTTATTGGTATTTTCAATTTAATTGTATTTTTCATGACTTTTTCTTGAGAAATTCATGTGCTTCATGGAAAATAAGCCTACATATGATATGAAATGAGTAATATAATCATGGTGTTACAACAGTCTTTATCTAACACAATGCTATTAGGGACACCATGTAACCTCACAATTTCATGGACATATAGTTGCGCTATTCTATCTAGAGGATAAATGGCTTTAATAGGTAGAAAATGGGTAGACTTTGTCAGTCTATCCATAATCACCCTAATATTATTTTTATCCTGAGGATGTTTTAGGCCAACCCATCACAAAATCCATGGATATGCTATCCCTATCTCCAATCTAGAATCTTTAAAAGGTGTAACAATCCTGTGAGTTTTTGGTGTTTAATCATGACCTTTTTATAAGTGGACATCTGGCAATGAACTCCACTATGTCAAATTTCATTCCAGGCCACCAAAAATTTTTATTAAGATCTCCATACATCTTGATGGTACCTAGATGAATGGTGTACCTACTCTTATCTCTTCATCCTGGGGTATGCACACTCTACCCTGATACCTCACTATACCATCATTTGATAAATCAAAGTCCTTGACCTCTCCATTTCACAATTACTCTTTAATCCTACCCAAATCTCATCTAGCTCTTAAACCTCCTTGATTTACTTCCTAAAATCACTTTCTATCCTTACTTACCTAAAAGAAGATTACTAGGATGCTTGGTTATGGACAAAATTAAATCTCTCAATTCTTTAATCAACCTCTACTCCTTAAGCATCATTATGCCATGTAAATAGATTTATTACTAAAGGCATTGGCGATAACATTCGCCTTTCCTATATGGTACTTCAAGGAGAAATCATAATCCTTAAGAAACTCTATCCACCTCTTTTGTCTCATGTTCAATTCCTTCTAGTTAAATAAGTACTTCAAAGTCTTATGATCACTATACACCTTGAATTAGGCACCATAAAGATTGTGCCTTTAAATCTTAATGGCAGAAACTACAGCCGCTAGCTTTAGGTTATAGGTGGGATGATTTTCTTCATAAGGTCTAAGTTGCCTAAAAATATAGGCTATCACCCTACCTTATTGCATCAAAACACAACCTAACCTTTCTTAGAGGCGTCATTATAAACCGTAAAGGTTTCCTTAAGGAGAGGTATCACTACTATAGGTGCAGTGGTCAACCTATCCTTAAGTTCCTGAAAAGCATTCTCACACTTGGTATCCTACACAAATGGTTGATCTTTCTTAGTCAACTTTGTCAAAGGCATGGCTAATTGAGAAAATCCCCTAATGAACCTCCTGTAATAGCTAACTAGATCTAAAAAATATGGATTTTTGTTACTGTTTTAGGTATCTTCCAATTTAGCACCGTTTTCATCTTACTAGGACCTACTGCTACTCCTTATTTAGATATCACATGTCCTAAGAATTTTACCTCTCTTAACCAAAACTCACACTTACTAAGCTTAGCATACAACTGATGCTCCCTTAAGGTGTAAGGATGTAACACCCTAAAATTTATTAAGAGTAATTATAGGCAATTAAGGAATTACTATGAAGATAATTAGGCAAATCATAGGAAATGGAAATTTATGGGAAAATAAATTATTAATGTGGATTTAAAATTTAATTAGGATAGAAATTTAACTTAGGCCTATAGTTGATTTAGACATTTAATTTAGGCCTTATGATCAACTAATTAAGCTTTGAGCCAAATGAAGAAGCCTAATCTTAGCCATAAGGAGGTCTAATTTTGTTCCTTAGAGGCCCAACCTTGATCTTATGCAAACCCAATTTAAATGGACCCATATAGCCAGTCCAATATGCCAAATTCTAAACCCACATGGATCTTGGGTGTAATACCTTTTATTTCTATTATCATACTCTTCCATTCTGGGGAATTGGTGCATATTCACAAGACAAAAGTGAAGAAAAGTATGAAAATAATACATTTTTATCGCGTTATGACGGAGTTAAATTTTTTGTTTCACATTACGTGCGCCCCATAGATTATCCAACAACATTCTCTAGTCATTTATCATTGGAACAAATCATAATTAACTCAAAATATCAAGAAATCCATGGATTTCAAGTCAAAAACCCTGAAATTCCCTTCATTCTCCACTGCTGTACAGTGACAAATTTTAGGGACAACTTTGAAAAATCATAACTAAATGTAAAAAAATTGAAATCATGCAAACCATAGTTTTCTAGAAATCTCTAGATGTCAAGTTTACACTAAAAATAATTCCTAGCCATGAAAATCTCATTTGGACCACGTTTAACAATAGAAAAGGTAGGAAGCTCTGGCTGCCCTTTGATACTGATATAACTTACTGATATAAAGTTTGAAAATTCATAATTAATTCCAAAAAAATTCCAATCCATGAAATCTATACCAATTTGGAAAGCTGCAGATGTTAACTAGAGGGAAAAAATATTAGACCAATCCAAGAGCATTCAAAGCCTGAAAGTTAATTAAATAGTAACATAGGTCTGACTAGGCTCCTAGTACTGGATAGCAATTTCAAAATTCATATCTCCCTCTCTAGACATCCAAATGAGGTGCTTCTAATTGACACAGGTCACTGGTAAGGTCTAGTTTCTCTTTGGAAAATTCCATGACAATTAGACATCGTTTGCTCCATGATTGACACTAATTCATTTTTGGACCAATTGCACAATACCAGTGGCCAAACTAGAAAATTTTTCCAACTTCAAAAATTCATCAAATATTCCATAGACCTACAAATAATATCCACTTTAGCTTTCCAAAAATATCTCAACAAGATCTAGATGCATGCCAAATTCAAACCAGGAAGTGCTCATTTGGATAGAAAGTGACATAACTCACTCAAATGGTCAATTTTGCTTCATGTGAGGGGTCAACTTTGTCCAAATGGCCTCTCCAATGGTTTGGCTCCTCTTGGGCAAGTTCAATAGCACAATTATGACTTGTGTAGACTGCCCAAGTGGTCCTAAACCCCATGCATCTTAATTTGGCCATCCCACATCCATTAATGCACTACACACATAAACCATTCAAGAAGCCAAATTCCACATTTGCATTGATTTAATGTCACACATGGGCTATATAACATTCATACATCATATTATATTTTCTCAAGGTCTTATATTACAAAAATAACTTGTACAAGTTTATTTTGACATCCATCTACAAACAAGGTTACATAATAGATAAAATGCAATCTCTCAAGGTCTTTGGCTTACACTCCTTGCTTCTTGAACATCACCTAGGCATTTCAAGATAATGGAGGGAAAGAGAGTGAAATTCTTAGAATCTCAATAGCTCACACACCCATTCACACACACATTCAAGGTATACACACATCAAAGCATATGTATGGAAGGTTTGACAACCATAAAGTATGCAAGGTCACAATTTCCATGCCACTTATTCACATTCAAGCCAAGAACATGCTCTAGGGACTTTTGAATTTGCCTCACTCTTGGCCTAGGGACTTTTGACTTGGCCTCACCCATTCAAGAGACTTTTGGCCTTGTCTCACCATGCCATGAAACTTTTGGCATCTCTTCACCTTTATTAAGGGACTTTTGGCATCACCTTACCCTTATGAGCCACTTCCATAACTAAGGCCATTCAAGGAAACACATTAGTACCAATGTAATATCAAGGCATCAAATGGCATGTCATCAAGTCACAAGAACACATGCAAGCATACAATGACATACATATGCACACAAAAATGCAAGAAGAATGAGGTGAAGAGCTACATTAGATTTATGTAAGCTTTTCTTGATCCTTTTCCTTTCCTTTTTTGGTCTCACAAACACACCTAGATGGATGTATGTTCTCTTGTCCTAGACACCATGAAGAACACACAATCACATACTTGAAGTAAGCCAAGACACTAGACTCACTCTTAAACACACACTTGGTTCCATAAGTGACATAATGGTTCCATAAATGGCCTATTGAAGCAACCTTCATAATTCAAGCTTTAGGCTCCCATCTCTTTCCATTTCTAGGCCTCTTGGCCTCATTCAAAGTCCTTAGAGCTATCACACAATCATTTACACAAGCTTAGAATTAAGTTGCTTCATATGGCACGATTATGGACACCATTGTTCTATCTCTCAATCCATGGCTCCTAAATTTTTCCCAATAGTTTCTCCCATCTTCTAACATCATATAAAGTCCCAAACCAAGGCTAGAACAAATTAAAACATCCCTACCTTATCTATCTTAGCTTGGCCAAACTTATAAGCAATAATGGAGTTCTTAGAGTTTCAATTTTTTCCTTGATAGGAGAGCCACTTGGGAGGCTTCTAAGAGTCTTAGGAGCTCAAGAAAACACTCAAATGGCCAAGGAATTACTCACAGAAAATTATATTTCATAAAACCCTAAAGAAGCCTACACTTTTCTATCTTGTTTTTCATAGGTTTTTCTTGCATTTTCTTGCCATATTCCTCTTCCTCATGGTCTAAAATCCTAGTTCCTCTCTTGTTTTTAGATAGAACATCTCCCCCTCATATGGTTTTGGTTTGGCTGAAATTATGCATAAGGAAGAAGCAAAGAGGAGAAACAACAAAACCATGAAATACCTTAGATTCAAGCTTGGTTTCAAGACTTTTTCTCCTTGGTTTTCTTCTCCTCAAGCAATTTGAACTACTCCTCCTTGTTTTAGACTCAAAACAGAACCAATTCACTTAAATAAACCATGGAAAGAAAGCATGGAAGGAGAGGAGCAAGGTTGGGGGAAGAAAGAGCATGAAATTCTACAAATTTCCTTACCTTCTCCTTGATTTTCTTACCCTTTTTGCCTTTTTCTCCCTCCTTTTCTTCCTCTCTTGGTGCACCTCAAGGAGCTACTATTTTTCTGTATTTTGGGTAGAGGAATTCATGCTAAGAAGGTGGGAGAAAAAAGGAGAAGTGTGTGGAAGCTTCAAGAAACTCACTTTTTCAAAAATTCCAATTTCATCCTTTTGTAATGGCAATTTTGTTTCAGCTTCGTTTTAGCTCCTTTTTGAGAACTATCTTTTTCATTATAAAATTTAGGTTCCCAATTTAATAAAATGCCATTGGAATCACTCAAATTAGAGATAAAATCATTCCGGACAAATCCATCAAAGTTTGGGCTCACTGCCATTGGAAAACATACACCGGAGGGGCTTTACCAGTCCCAGGGCTTCTCATAGTTTTTAGGGCCTCTAAGAATCTTGGACAACTCAAATTTTCCATTTAAAAAGCCCTCCTATGTGTTTTTCCAAAAGTTACACTTATTTACAAAAATGCTATTATGTTTCGTCAGTTTTTGTCACAATTTGTTTCATCATCCTAGCTCTATTTTTCTTTTTGTTAGAGCCTAGAATTATCATTTTTAGGAGCCTAGGAATCTACCTAAATTTTTTGGGACATTATCTAGCTCATTTCGAAGGACTTGCTTTTATACAGCTCATTTCATTATTTTATGAAAATTACGTTCATTACATTGGGCTTTTGGGTCTGCCCACAACCCATCTAAATCCTAAAAACCCTATTCCCTTTTGCCCATTTTTTCAGAAACACAAGGGGAAAACAAGAGAAATTCAGAGGTCCAAAGGGGAGGCTAAGGGTAGCAACACATTTCCACCATTTCTCCCTTCTAAAGCAAGATTTAGCCAAGGCTACTTATATAGAACTTAACTCTCTCTTCGTCCTCTTTAATTTGACCTAATTAGTTTTTCATTTGGAGTATTTTCACATTTACCCAATTTTGAAATAGATTATATTGGGTTGTTCTTGTATGATTTTTGAATGTTAAGGTTAGGAGGGTTATTAAGTGTTTACTTTCTATTTTGAGGCATTTTTTGTTGGGTTGAGATCGCTATAGCTGACTTATGATATGAGCTTTGATTTTGTTCAAAATTACCCAGAATTTGGAGTGAAATATTGTGGTTTTTAGTGTGGGGAAGCTAAAACCTTAAATCTAAATCTATTAGTGGTTAGGTAAGTAACCTCTAGGTAGTCATTGGTAGTTCAACTCTTTGGGTATTTAGTTTGCTGCTATAAATGATAACTAAGAGTAGAAATTGTCTAACTTTACGATCATAGGGTGAATTGGCACTGTTATTAGCCTTCAAAGATTGTCCACAAAGTGAAGTAACTAGGGTTAATTCTAATTCCTTATAGATGTTTAATTTAATCTTATATCTGCTATATATGTATGATTTTGAATGTTGAATGAATGTTGGCTATCTAAATTATTTTGTTTGGAACTTGTGTGAGTCCAAAGTGGAGTTGTAGTGTAGCTGCCACTTGTACATCGTGCTTCAATCGGGCACTAGGTTATGATCAAACCTCTGAATACATTGAGCCTAGGTCATGGCCAATAAGGAAGTGGTGCCGTGGATGGGCCTTTAACATGTTATATGTGATTACTAGTATAAGATAGTGGTCACTGGTAGCTCAACTATTTCATTTGCTGATATGACTAATGTTTCTGATGCTATTTTAATTTAAAATGCACATATGTTGATTAATTTGGTACATATAAATAGAATTTATCTTTTGGTTACTAAGATTTGTATCTCACCTCGTTTTATAGGCTAACTATTTTAGGTGAATGTTCCTTGGGTAAAGATAGGGGAAAGCAAGTGGATGAATATCCATGAGATGAGACCATGTGTGGGAATGCTATACTTGGGCTAATCTGACTTAAGGTAGATATTAATTTTGTAATTCATTTTGTACAACATCATCATTAATCATATTGCCAAGTGTAGGTACTTTGGTGTTTTATAAATAATGGTGTGGCCATTAGGAGGATAGACCTTGTAATAGTGAATTATAGTGTGTGTATTCACTTATTCTCTAATATGGAACCTTACTTACATGGAATTATGGATTGCTATTTGAGAGTATATTTATGTACGATCATGAATGATAATATTGAATCAGTGTTGTATGGAACTTCTATTGGAACACACCTTGGATGATGTTATCTATGGTTTATGCACTCCTTGGGGTCAAATTCATGAATTTGCTAATGTAGGGTTGATAGAGGGATTTGAAATCAACATTTAAGTCTTTATGTGGTTATGATTGGTATGCTGAATAACTTAGGTCATTGGAGGCCATCAACACCTTACAACTTAAGGTAGAATGACCTTAGGATGCTACTAGTGTAACACCATAATTTTTAGGTCATTTCTATCACATTTTCATGCTCATATGATACATCCCATAAAGGAAGTGAGAAAAATCCATTAAAATAATACATTTCTTTGTGTTGCGTCACGTATGAAAATTCCATTTAGTGTCATGTGGACCATGTGAGCTCATACATCACATTCTCATATTTAATTATATGAATACAATTCATTTACATCATCAAATGTGGCCTACATCTCAAGGAACTTGAAGGAAAGCTCAAAATACTCATGTATATTTTCGGCCAAAATTTGGCTCTTTTCTGACTAAAATTTGGAAATTCATAACTAATTTTAAAATATCAGAATCATGCATTCTTGGCCATTCTGGAAAGTTACGAATGTCTACTTCATACTAAAAATGTGTCCAAACCATAACACCTATCACAGAGGATGGTTGACATCCGAAATGGTCCAGAGGTCAAATTGCTCACTGGTGCTATCGCAAATTTCTATAGCAAACTTTGAAAATGTCCAATTAATTCCACAAAAATTCAATCCATGCAAATGATACCAATATGGAAATCTGTGGATGTTAGATAGAGGAAAAAAATAACTCTAAACCAGTTGAGGCATACAAAGAGCTCGAAATCTAATCAAACAATAACAGAGGTTGGCTAGAATTCTTGATACTGGACAGAATCTTCAAAAATTCATATCTCCCTCTCTAGACAACCAAATGTGGTCCTTCCCATTGGCACGTGTCACTGTGAATATCTAGTTTCTCTATATAAAATTTCATGGCAATTGGACATCATTTGAGCCCTATATGATAGATTTTATTTTAGGACCAAATGAATAGTGCAGCAGACCAAAATCAAAAAATTTGCCAACTTTGAAAATTTATCAAATATTCTGTAGACCTCCAAAAATTATGTTCTTTAGCTTTTCAAAAAGCTCTTAACAAAATCTAGTTGCACATCAAATCTCAGATCAAGAAGAGCTCATTTGGCTAAAAAGTGACATAAGGTTCCATTATGGTCAATTTTGGCTCCATATGAGGTACCAAAGTAACCAAATGGCTTTCCCTAGAATTTGGCACCTTTTGGGCAAGTCTAAAAGCATGATTAAGACTTGTGTAAGCTATCCAAATGGTCCCAAACTCCATGTATCTCATTTTGACCATTTCATCCACACATGCATAATTCTATCAAACCACCAATGAAGCTAATTTGCCACCATATACCCATTTCACATTCTAATGACTATAAAACATAGTCTCTCATTCATACATATCATATACCATAATTACACGTCTAAAAGGTCATAGACCATAGACATCAAGGGGTTACAACATTTGACATCATTATGATTTTATAAAGCAAAGACTAAGCATGTTGGTGTCAAACTCTTGTCTTCAAAGTGGTTGGCTTCCATTACCTTGTCCACTTGATCCACCTAGCATGTGAGATCATTGGAGAGGAGGGGATGAGATTCTAAGAATCTCAATAGCTCATCTCTCATTCAGTCATACATAATGGATGCAAACAAGTCTCATAAATGCATGTATGGTCATGTAGACATGTGCAAGCACTCAAGAAACATCATTTAAGAAAGTCATACATAGCATACAAAGGCTTGCCAAGCAAGTGGATTGGCCTCACCCAATTTCTTGTTGATATTGGACTTGCCTCACCCATTCTTTAATGCATTCTTGGACTCAACCATGCTCTTAGGAGCTCACTTTGCTTTTGGGAGAGTCTTTGCTTTGTCTCAACCAATCTTAAGGGTTCTTAGCTCATCTTCACCATGGCTAAGGGTTCTTGGCCTCACCACACTCAAGCAAATCCAAGCACACATCAAAACATCATATGAAACATAATATGTCATCATAAAACTAAGGCATATGAAATCATGCTATCATACTTTTCATGGCTTGAAAATACATATACACACATTCTAAGACAAGCTAAACATACATCCATGCATGAGAGAAGGTGGAGAGAGCTACCTTGTACACAATCACACAAATTCTCTCTTGAAATTCCTTCCCTTGCTTTGGCCACACACCCACAAAAGTGTGGGAAAGATTTCTCTTGGTCTAAACGCGATTTATGGAAGCCAATTAGGTTTATGAAACAAATTCTAAGGCCATACAACTTGCTTAGACACTAGGTTGTTCTATAAATGCCATTATGGTCCATAAATGCACCTAATGAAGCAACACCCCTCAAATAAATTTTAGGCTCCATTCTTTCCCTTCAAACATGATTCTTGACTCCTTTTAAGCCTCTTGGAGTCATAACATATTTAAAACAAAGAGACTAGCTACATGTTGCTTCTTTAGGTCATAATATGGAACCTAAAGCACTAACTCACTTTCTATGAGTTCCAAATTTTTTCTAAGGCCTCCCCTCATTTTCATTCATCATATATGACTCAAAAATGGGCTTAGATAGTTTTAAAACTCTCCCTCACTACACAAACCCCTTTAGACCGAGGCTGTGGAAGAAATGGGACTTTTTAGAGTTTGCTTTGTTTTCTCAAGGGAGAATGCATATGGGGAGCCTCTTAGGGATCTTGAGAACTCATTTAAACTCTTATTTAGGCCTAGGAATCATTATAAAAAATCAAATTTTACAAGGTGAAATTGAAACCCTAGAATTTGCATCTTAAAATCTAATGGCTTTTTGTTAATTCTCTTTGCATATTCTTAATCTCCACTCCCTTTTTCTGTAGATTCACCATTGGTTCTGCCTAAAACTCAAGTCCTCCTAGGGTTTTCTCATGTTGGGCGAAATGGAGGAGGAGGAAACCAAAGATGAGAACCATAGGAAGAGAAATTACCTTATTTTCTTTCTTTTTCTCACTTGAATCTTTTGTTCTTTGAGCTTCTCTCTTCAAATCTGAATTTTCCCCTCAATTTATCCTCTAAAATAGATCCATATACTTCATTATAATCATAGGAAATAAAGGAGAATGAAGGAGAAGAGGTTTGGAAGAGAAAGAGCATGAAAAACTACTAATTTCCATACCTTAAGCCTTTGATTTCTCCTCCTCTTTGCCTTCCTCTTATGTGCCACTCTCCCTAGGGTTTTCCTCTAGTTTTGGGCAGAACTTGGTCATGCAACATGAAGGGAGAAGAAGGGTGCATCATATATATAAGTGGGAGGAAGTTACACTTTTCAAAAATTCTAATTTTTCCCTTCGTTTTTGGCATTTTCGTTTCTATTTCATTTTATCTCCTTTTTGAGAACCTTCTTTTCCATTATAAAATTTAGGTTCCTAACTTAGTAAAATGCCTTTGGAATCACTCAAATTGAAGCTAAAACCTTCCCGAACAAATCAGTCAAAGTTTGGGTCAACTAATGTTAGAAAATGTCCGCTGGAGGGGTTTTAATGGTCTCGGGGCTTTCCATGATTTTCAGGGCCTCTAAGAATCTCGGAGAACTCAAAACTTTCATTTAAAAAGCCCTCCTATGTGAATTCCAAAAATTGTTCAAAATTATGAAAATGCTATCATGTTTCGTAACTTTTTCGTAAGAAATTGTTTCTTCATTCTAACTCCGTTTTTCTTTTCGTTTAAGTTTGGGATTCTCAATTTTAGGAGTCTAGAATGCTTCCCAAATTTTTTGGGACCTTAAATAAGTCATTTTGAGGGACTTCCTTTTGTATCCGATGAGTTTCGTTCGTTAACAAAGAAACCATATGTTACGTTTCTCACGTTTTCTCTCATTTTCAAAAAACTGGATGTTACATTTCTTCCCCTTAAATAAATTTCATCCTCGAAAATTGGGGTATACTTTCTTCTTATTCTTTTCTTTTTCTAGCTAACTATTTTTTTCTTTCCCTTCTTCTTGGCTCTATACGCTTTTCTTGGCGATTTCACTGGTTTAAATTTTTCTCTCAGCCAGGGAATTTTTCATTACTAGCCTTGAATGAAGGCTCTATTGCCATGATGTACTAGCTAGTTCTCTCTTATAAGGGAAAGAAATTTCTGACTCTAGAGGCCTATCCTGGGAGAGCTTACTATTTATATCGGGTTAGTATTAACCCGTTCGTAGAGATTAATGTTTCTTTCAGTAAGCTCTCTTACACATCTCGAGAGGTAACTCATTTCGTATTTTGTCTCTCGTATTCTCTCTCAATGGCTTCTCATAACATCTTATTATCTTTTTTTGATCATTAGAGCCATCAGAGGTTTTTGTCTATCTACTGTCTTGAAGTATACTGTCCACTGGTTATCTCTGCGTTCTTTCTTACCAGCTCATCCCATGATTACAATTCATATTTCTTTCTAGCATAGGCCTCACATCTTAGTTATTTACTGGGATTACAACTCCTTTGAGGAGTTTCTACTTTTAATGATCTCAGCTTCTCTATTTACTACTATATCTGTCTTTGTAGACCGGGACTTTTTCTCACTTTCTTTGCTCACTTACAGTGGCATTTTATAGTCCCTCATTTCAATATTGATTGGCTTAACATATATCTCATATTGGCACCGAAGAGCTACTACCACTGACTATTGTAGAGTTCTTGTGGGATTTTAGCTATTCTCACAGTTTTGCTTACTAGAGATATACTATACCACTTACCTCATATAAAAATTGTACCTGACCCCTTTTTGAATACATAAGCTAGCATGTGGGGATCTCTCTATCCCTCGGTCAGGGCTACTGTCTATTAGGTAGTGGTTCATCTGGCTCCAATTCTGGAAAACTAATTTCTTGCTTTCCTTATCCCATACACTATGCTCATCTCTAAAGAGAGCTAGTCAGTGGTCTAACTGTCTAAGTAAAGCCTTCATATCTCTGTAACAATGATCTACCAGACTTAGGAGGTCTCTAGTCTCTGAGACAAAAACTAACTGAAACTGTACTAGTCTTTGAGACTAATTGCTCTATAAAACTATCTCAAGCCATCATCTCACCAGAGATCTATCATGTTGTGGCTAGGGCTCTTTGTAATTCTACGGGATATACTGTGACCCCTGGATCTACTGCGACCTCTCAGAGCCCTACTAGGGTTTACTGCAACCTGCTATGCTATGCTAGGATTTACTGCAATTCATCTCTGGGAGACGTCAAAGCCTAAAATTATTGTATCTGATAGTAAATATATGCTCACCAAGTCTGGTAACTATCGCCCATAATAAATGAGGCTAAACTCAGAAGTGCATCGTGCTCTTCGTGCGAAGTGGGTTCTATGTCATCTGATTCTCTAAGATCCCGTCATACTAACACTAGGGAGCATTTTAAATTTTTCACTAATTGCTCCTTATAGGATCCTCAAATTCCCACTTCAGCCCCTTTTTCTTGGGCTTTCTTTTCTTACTCTATTGACTTACTTACTTTACATATACTCGTTTTAGCCCTCCTCTCATATCCTGTAGGTTCTGACTATGCCTACATTCTGCCTTTAAGTGTCTTAGCACTAAGGCATCTCACACACTAAGTGTGGCTAACATCTATGGTAGGAGAGAGGCCATGCACTAGTCCCTACTCATTTCATTTACATATACTATAAGGGACTCAGGCTATGCATACTGAATCTGAACATTCTCTATTGGGGATTCCTCTCTGTATGCTTTTCTTACTGTTATGATATTATTAGAATCCCTTTACCTTTCTTTTCTGACTTATCTCGTTATTTGGCTAACTAGGATACCCTTCAATTATCGTGACACTTTGGTGATTGATGTTGTCGTTTGCTATGCACTTAAGCCATATTACTGCTAGGTTGGCCAGACCTAATATCATGTAGCCTCTGTTGTAAGCAAACCATAACATCAAACACTAATACACAGGCGCCTCATGACTGAGCTCAAAGCCACTATCACCTGTATATTGCAAGTTTCCCTAATAATCTAAAGTATCCCTTTTTTACTTTTCTCTATTTGCCCTATTCTCGTAGAATGCCCGGTGAAAGTAGGATTCTTTTGCTACTACACCCCATGATCTCTCTGTATTGCCTGACTATTTTTTTCTTCGGGAACTATCACGCTAAAAGGGCGTCTATGCCAAGGACAAGTGTGCTTTCTTAAATACTCAATCACATTAACTAAATATCAAGCTCTAGCCGTCAGATCACTCAACTTTGCTCAAGGTTAGCTCTGCTCAAGCTACTTTAGAGGCCACTCTTTCCTGGTGTCCACTAACTACTTGAAGACCATAATGGTACCATACATGTGAGCAATGACTAGAAACACATTTCATAGTTGAAACATTCACATAAGCACTCAAAGGCAAGTAAACATCCAAGGCATGCATGTGAGAAAGGTTAGAGAGCTACCTTAAAGTAAGGTTTACACACTTTTCTCTTGATTATTCTTCCCCTTTCTCGGCCACACATTTGCAGCTAGGTGGAGTTTGATTTTTTTGGCCTAGACACATGAAATGGGACACAATTACAACATTGAAGCAAGCTCTAACATCACACACACTCTATAGAAGGCTACTTTCTCATATGGCTTCATTATGTTTCCATGCAAGACCTAATAAAGCAACTATTGGAAGTCATGATTTTGGCTCCATTTTCTCCTTCTATCTAGGTCTCTTGACTCCATTTAGACTCCTTGGAGTCATCACAATTTCATTCCTAAGAGCCTAGATACAAGTTGCTTTTTTAAGTCTTAAATTGGAACTTATACCTTCATCTCATAAACTAAGGTTTCTAAATTATTTCAAGGCTTTCTTTGATGTTCATCTATCATATTTAGTCTCTTTCTAGCTTTAAAAAATTTAAAACACTCCCTAAGTACTTCATCTTGCTTAGGCCTAGACTAGGAACTTGCTTGGAGCACTCATGGATTTTGCAAGTTTTCTCTAGGGAGTCGGCACATGTGAGGTGTAATGTCCGACTTTCGTTAAATGACAGAAATGGGCACGTTTTCAAAGTAAGTCCCCCAAAATGAATTAGTTAAGGTTTCAAAAAATTTGAGTAACATTCTAGCCTCAGATGGAAGGAAAAAAGGAGCTAGAATGAAGAAACAAATTTTGACGAAAATCTTGCAAAACCTAATGGCATTTTTGTAATTTCAGGCAATTTTTGGAATTCACATAGGAGGGCTTTTTAAATGAAATCTTTGAGTTCTCTGGGGTTCTCAAAGGCCCTGAAAACTATGGGAAGCCCCGGGACAGTTAAATCCCCTCTGGTGGACGTTTTCCAATGTCAGTGTGCCTAAACTTTAACATATCGGTCCAGGAAGGTTTTAGCTCCGATTTGAGTGATTCCAAAGCCATTTTTCTTAATTGGGGACCTAAATTTTATAATGGAAAAGACGGTTCTCAAAAAGGAGCTAAAACAAAAGAGAAACAAAAATGCAAAATATGAAGGGTAAAATTGGAATTTTTGAAAAAGTCCTTTTACCCTAGCTATATATAGGTGGTGCCTCACACTCTCCCTCATTTCACTTCAGATTTTCCAGCCCTAATCAGAAGCAAAGCCCTAAGAGAGTGCCACCCCAAGGGAAGAGAAGAAGGAGGAAAAATTCAAGTCTTTAGGTATGGAAATTTGCTTGTTTTTCATGATTTCTCTCCACCAATCTCTTCTCCTCTTTTTCCCTCTTCTTCTCCATGATTTTTCTAAAGTTTTGAGGGCTATTTTGAAGGGAGAATAGAGGGGAAATTTTGAAATTCAAGTAAGGAGGCCAAGGAAAGTAAGAACAAGCAAGGAAATTCAAGGAAAACAAGGTATTAGGCAATTCTTCCACTTGGTCTTTGTAACATCTGATTTTCTAAAAATCCAAGAAAACGTAAGGAAACACGAGAAACGTAACATATGGTTTCTCCGTCAATGTACGAAATTCATCGGATACAAAAGGAAGTCCTCCAAATAAAGTAAATTGAGGTCTAATAAAATTTGAATAATATTCTATAACGCAAATAATGATGAGTCAAGGCCAGAGGTGCCTTAAAATTAGGGCCAAAATAGATGAAAAAAGAAAAGATCAGAAAAAGGTCCCGAAAAGTCTTCGAAGTCAAGTATGAAGGAGCCAACGACTAAAATACAAAGAAAAATTGTATACTGGGCAAAATGTATAAATTGCCCAAAAGTTTAGGGAACCCTAGTTTCACCCTCTATTCATGGCTTTAAGCACGAAATCGGGCAAGAATCTTAGAAATCTGTAACTTACGATTAAACTTAGTTTGATGAGATAGGTCCAATGATGCTAAGTTGTCCGAATGGCTAAGCGAGATTCGGCCCCGGATCTAGTTATCCCGATCAGTAGCCATGAGCAAAATAGAAAAAAGAAGTTGTAACAACTATGGAAATAAAAATAGCCAAAGGGCTAAGAAACCCTGAAGGAGTTTTAGGGACAGAATTGCAGTAAATGAAAAGTTTATAGCACAATCATAATATAGAACGGTGAAAATTACACCTATAGACCTAGGTGTCCGATTAACACCAAAATTTATGAGAATTGAGGTTAAGGGCCCCTTATCCATGTTTGAGGCTTAGTATGGCTAGAAAGTAGAGGAAACAATATTTATAAATTGTAGAAAGTCTAAAGATATGTATTGTACCTTAAAACCTTAATTGGGCCCAGACACCGATTTTTAGACTGTTGTAAGGCCCAATAGCTGATTCTAAAGGCCCAAAAGAGAAGAAAATATATAATTAAGGTTTTAAAGAAGATGAAACCCAAATATAAATATAAAATAAAAGGGAAAGAAGAAAAGGATTGTAGTTATTTTAAAGAATTCACCATGGTTAAGTTACAAACTAACTATGGTTGAGTTAAAAGTTGACTATAGTTGAGTTAAGAAATTAACCATGGTTACTATTCATAACTTAAGGGCTAAGAAAAGGTATCCAAGTGTGTGGCCAAGAATTTTTGGAAGAAGATATTTAGTTATGAAATTAGAAAATCAAAAAAGAAAAGGAATGGAAGGTTAAGATTTGATCTTGAAAAGGTTGATCCAAGGGTCCAAATTTAGTATGACCATTTAACTTCATTAGATTCATCTCCTTCACCTCCATTGCACCATTTTCACACCACACACAAGGGAGAAAGAAAGAAAAACATGAAGAGAAAGAGAGAGGGAGAAAAAGTGGAAGAAGAAGTGAAATTAAGCAAAACTACCACCATTCTTCACCAAATTTCTTCATCTTCTCCATCCTCCAACCATTTCCTCCAAAAGGCAGCTGCATATTCATCTTTTCTTCAAGGTGAAATGTTGCTTTAAGTGGGTAGAGAAATGATTTTAGTGTGAGAAAAATAAAGGAAGTAAGGATTAAGCTTAAAGAGTAAGTTTTCTCTATCTTATACTTACACATCACATGCTTTAAGCTAGTTTTGTTAAACCCTAGCTATGAGTCATTTTTGGATAGCATATGAATCATTAGAAATGGATTTTATTTGTTGAATATGAAGGCCTTGAAATGAAGTTTATATGTTGAACATGAAGGCCATATAAGCTTAGTTATTGTTATTATGTACTGGGACTTTGAAAAATACAAAGATTGTAATTTTTGGGAAAATAGAAATCATGGGGAGATGCTGTCCAAATTTTCCCAAAATTTTAATGGTGTTTTCTTGATGTCTTAAAGTCATGTATACCAAATTTCAAGTCCTAAAACATAAAGCAAAATGCTATGGAGCTTTTAGAACCAAAGAAATGCACTTTTGAGCCTTAAACAGAGCTAGATTATGTGATGACCAAAACGTGATATTGGGGCTGAAATTTGATGATGTTATCCATTCCAATGGATTCAAAAGGGTGTTTTTAGCTAGGAATACCTATGGGAAAGCCCCTAAAACTCATGGAATAAAATTCCTAAATTTTGGCCAAGAAATGCATACTATTCAGCCATAATGAATGGGAAGGAAAGGAGTTAGATTTTTCCAATTCTAATGGTCCCATTCAGTTTAAAAGGGTCATCTTACTTTAGAAGTTAAGGTTTATATGTTGATTGTAATGAATTATCATTATGATTATAGGGTTTGAGGTTGTTTTGGGAACTCCAAAAGCAAGTAAATAGAGTCCTAAGGATTGATGAGCAAAGTTTGCTAAGGTAGTAATTTTCCTCTTTCTTTCCTTAAGCTTGTATATTTGTATAATGATGAGTGTTATGCTATATCAAGTTATCATTTATGCTATAAGATGAGACATGTATGCTTAGATTGTACTTGGCCTTGTATGAAATTCCTTGTATTGCTATGCGATATGTGGTATCTTGATTGGCATTATGTTATGTACTTATATGCTTGCTTGTGAATGAGATTGGTTTACTACTACTGAGATTTCATAATCTCATCCTAAATATAACCCATGCTAGGTCCGAGTTCAAGCAAAGAAAGAGCAAAGAATGTGGAGAGATAAATCGAGGACCTTACTTTTATGCACCACATTTTGTCATGTAATTAAATATTTTAGATTACTGCATGTATAAGTTATATTATGACACTGTAAGGTACTTGGGTATGAAATGAAAAGTCATGTATATACCTAACCCTGAAGTAAAAAGAGTATGACTAGCGTTCCTAAGATGCAAGAATGCCTGTGCTTATATAAAGGTAAAATAATAATAATAATATGACCAATGAGGGCTAAAACTGTCCAATTTGTTGTAGGGGCAACTTTATATGAATTTATATGTACTCTATTAAGTAAGTATTTTTCTCGTGTAAAAGGCTAAGAGAGCTTGAAGTAGAGCCCCTGAATTAACCTCATACGATTTTTCTATAATTAAGTATGTATTTTCAAAGTTAGATAAGAATTTGGAAATGACCAAATGAATAGTGAAATTGTATGAGGAAGTTTTAAAATGAAAAATTTTTATCAGTTTAGGTTTCCGTTGACTCCTCTAAGTTTTATATGAGGTAATTACAGTAGGAAAAGTGTTATTGTGACAACCCTATCTTCTAATCATTGTAATTACGGTTAAATATACAATTAATAATATATGATCAAGGTTTAGAGTCGTTACAATTTATCTCATTATAAAAATATGAGAAAATTTGAACCTTGATGCTAGGGTCATCACTATACAACCACAAACAAAACAAAAATGTATAAAAGACATTATACTACCATGAGGGGTTTATGATTTATCCATCCATCAGTTTCAACACTCAATAACCTCCCACAAGTATTCTCATATCATTTCTTAACGTCGCCATTGAAGAAAAAGAGGTTTCTAGGCTAAAGGTATGAATTTGGGGACTTACGCCGCGGCCAATACCTTCCACGTCATAGCCAAGTTGCTCTCTGGAATTACTAGGAAAATTTTGCCCCTCGCCTCGGCCAACCTACGTGGCGCCGCGGCGTAAATGCCTCTTGGAACTACTGTTCTCAACCCCACGATTCTCATCTCGGCGTAATATGTTTGCACCGCAACGAGTTTTGCTACTGTGCAACCCTTTATTAATTTCCATGACTCGCACCACAGCATGACATACTGCGCCACGGCGAGTTTCGGTTCTATTACCCTCATGGGCAATTTTTTTTGCTTTGCGCCGTGGCGAGATTTCTCAAGCCGTGGTGCTCCTCGCTACTATCACTCCCTAAACTAATTTTCTTCTCTTGCGTCACAGTGAAATGCATTATGCCGCGGCGCCCCTCGACTCTGTCACTCATTTGGTCGCGGCGTGAATCCCTCTTGTGTAACACCCCAAAAATTAATTAAAGTGTTAATAATGTATTTAGAATAATTAAGGATAATTATTATGAAATAATTAGGTAAGCTATATGAATGAAAATTTACAGAGAAATAAGTTATTGATATGGGTTTAAGATTTCAATTAGATTAAAGCTTAATTTGGGCCCAAAATTAATTTGAATAAGCCATGGGTAAGGATTTATGGAGGTTCAATGATTTTAGGTGTAAGCCCAACTCCTTATCATGAGATTTGGGCCAAGAGAGATCACCTAGTAATAGCCTAATCTAATTTAATGAAATGAAGGCCCAAGACCCAACACATATTATGCAGACCTAAACTAGATTGGCTCTTGAAATTTGGCCTAACCCAACTACAACTCTGAAGCCCAACTCATGAGATTCAGCCTAACTTATGAGATAAGGCCCAATAAGCATAAAAATCTAAACCTACAAAGAATTAGGCCATTGGGTCAGTATACTTCACTTAAACCTAAAATGTTCTACAGCCCACCTCACTAAACAAAGGCCCAATAAGCACACATATGAACTTAAGTGGATTTTGGGCCTTAGGGTTGACCCAAACCCATTTAAAACCCTAACTTACTTAGCCCCTTACCCTCTATTCTGTAGACCAACTCAATCTTTGGCAAAGGAGAACTCTATTTTCGCATAGGAAGAGAGGAGGCTAGGGTTTTCTGTATTCCTCCACCATTTCTCACTTATAGAGGATGATTTAGCCAAGGTGAGTTATATATAACTTGACCCTCTCATCTTCCTCTTCATTTTGGTCTAATTAATTTTTAGATTTGAGCATTTTCATCTTCTTCTCAAATCTGAAATTTGGTGTTGGGTGATTCCTTGCAAGATTTTCGGACTTGGAGGTTAGAGGGAGGATTAGGTAAGCTTTTCCCTTCCATTTTATGTATCAATTTGCTGGAAAATGCCCTAAGGATGTATTATCATAATGAGTTTTGTTATTGTGTGAAATTACAAGGAGATAATGGTGGAAAACCTAATTTTCTGGGCTTGATGATTGAAATGCGAATTGTGGTGAGTCCATGGTGGATTTTCGGAGGTGAGGCTATGGCTGTTGTTAAGTGAGTATCTCCTTCCCATTTTGATGCATTTTCTATTAGTTTGAGACCCCTATAGTTTACCTATGATATGGGCTTTAGTTTCATGTGAAATTACCCAGAAATTGGAGTGAACTATGGCAATTTTTGGTATGGGAAAGTTGGAATCCGAAATTAAATTCCTTGGTAATTAGGTGAGTAACCTCTAGTCTGTCATTAGTAGTTCAACTCTTTGGATATTTGATTGTGATTAAAAATAATGATAATTATGCTTGTTTTAGGCTTGGTGTGCATTTGAATTATTATGGTAGCTAGGGGAAGAGTAATTGGCTTCATTAAGGTAACTGGTGTGAACACCGTATTTTGTCTGGGAAAATTCAGAATTAATGAGAAAATTGGATTAGCCAAAAGTAATAATCAATGCAAAACAAAAAATACAAAATAATAAATAATAATATATAGGATTGGGAAAACTACAAGGAAAAGAAAAAAAAATGAAAAAATAAAATCCAAAACAAAAGAGGCTAAAAGCAAATAAAAAATAAATAAATAGCAATAATAATAATGAGAATAATAATTGTTTTTTTTTTAAAAAAAGAGAAGAAAATAATAATAATAAAAAATAAAAAAATTATCATCATGAAAAAGGAGACTAAAAAATGATTAAAATAAAATTGAAAATAGAGGGTTAAAAGCAAAGGAAAATCAAATACAAAAAAAAAAAAGAGGGGAAGCTCATACCCAAAACGAACCCAGGATTGGGCCCAAGCAAACAAAAAGGGAAGAGAGGGAAAATGAAAAAAAAATGAAGCCCAGGCAACGCATGAGAAGCCCATTCTGTTCAACCCAGTTCCTCTGTCTCGCTGACCCGAATAAACCTAAGGAAAAACCAGCCCAGCTCCTTTGCCCCCCCTAACCCGAATGGCCAGCTGAAACCCGAGGCAAGGAAAAGAAACCCTAGACGCTCTCTGGTCCCCCCTTTCGCTCTGGCTCTTCCGTAGGCGTTTTCGGATGGAATGTACGAAAGGTGAGTGCTGGCACTAGCAATGGATGGAGCAGAGGAGCACGATGAACTGGTACGGTGAGGAGCAGAGGGGCGAGACGCGCGAGCGAAAGTGGAGACCACTCTCGGATTCATTATAAATAGGGTAGGTTATTCAGGAAAAAGGGGAGGTTTTTTTTTCGAAAAGGAGGATCGGAGAGAAATAGGAGAGAAGTGAGTCGGAGAGACTAAGGAGGGCCCTAAATCAAGGAACTAGACGATACCCTGGTGCGATTTCGGATTCCGGTGCAGAAGGGTTTGAGTGAAGAAACGTACCCATTCAATCTGTCAAGAGTTGGAAAAATCCGAAAGGTATGTCTCTTACACCTTCTTTTCATTCTGGGATTGCGAAATCACGTTTGTGATCCTGTGTGATGCAACCCAAGGTTTCCGTGGTTGGAATACTTGGTTTGACCCCTGAACTGTTATAGATTGAGGATTTGTGTATTCGTTAGTGGATTCAGGACTCATTATTTGGTTTGTCAATCTGATTGTTCATGTCTTTCGCATTGATATAATATGAGTAGCTTATTGTGAGAAAATCATTCAATTTAGTTATGTTCTGGTAGGGGATGTTGAGATTCTGAGTTTATTGGTTGATTGGTCAGAATAGGAGTTTGGACCGATAATTTGTGCTTGAATTCGCATGATGAATACCCCGTGAACAAATGCAATTGGCACGATTAGTAATACCTGCTAGTATCCTGCTGTGCTATTTTACCACATTCCGGGGTAACTGGGTTTATTTTTCATGCTGTTATGTGGATCATATTTAGTTTAGTTTTTTTCATTCTGTACCCTGTGTAATCAGATAGGATCAAGGTATCCCAACTGAATGCGGATAATAGAATAGGAATTTCAAATTCTGGGTTCATCAAATGCATACTAAGGATTTACATGAGTTTGAGATTTTGGGATCAAAATACATATTGTCTTAATGCTCTCCATTTGCAATAGAATTCTCTGTTTCTGCTCTGTGCTTGTTTTTCGCATGTTAATGGTTGTTCGATGCTCGGATGCGATGATGGAGCAAAACGTGGAGGACTCTGATAGGCATGACATATAAGGATTCAATGGGTGGCCAAATACCAAATTTGTGTAGCGCCAATCTTCATTTTTTTTATTATTACTTATCTTGTATTCAAATGTGTACTGAAGCATAATGAATCACACGAGACACACACAAGCGTGAGCGTATGGTTGTTCTCCTCTGTGTCTTACCTTCGTTTTGTATTTCCACCTTTATTTTCTTTCTTTTAGACAGCCGTGTGAGATTTTTTTAGTCTCCCCAGGCACATAGTCAAGCCAAAAGACCATGTGTAGCCAATACACTTCCTTGGTAGCTTTTGGGTCTCGATTTTACGTTTTAACATTTCATATTTTAATTTTTCGGTTTCAATGGCCTTAACCAAAAGGAGTTTTTACAAAAAAAAAAAGAGGACAATCAACAAAAAGAATAAAATAGTTTGAAATCAATTTCTACCAACTTATGAATCTTTTCATTTATGAAAAATTGCTCTTTGATTTTTGAAAATAATAAAAAAGAAAAAATAGAAGTAGGAAATAAAATAAAAATAAGAAAGATCATAATTCCAGCAAAAAAAAAATAAATAAGGGAAAAAAGAATGAAATGAAAGCAAAATGAGAAGACAAAAATCATTTAGATAAGTGAGAAATAAAAAATTATTACGAATCAAAAACGAAGTAAAAACCCAATATGAGACAAGATAAATAAAAAGAAAACAAGGAAAAAATATATAACAAAACAAACAATAAATAAGGAAAGGGGAAAGAAAAATGAAAGGGGAAATAGTAAAAAATAAAACAAACAAAAAGAAAAAAAGAAGCAAACAAAAACAAAAAAGAAAGAAAGAAAATAGGAAAAAGGGAAGGAAAAATAAAAGGTGAATCAGAAATCAAGGAAAACAAATTAAAAGGGCAATTCCAAACAAAAAGAAAAATAATAAAAAAAAAATGAAAAAAAAAAACCAAAAAAAAAGAAAAGAAGAGAATCAACAATCAAGAAAACAAAAAGAGGGATAATAAACACAAAAACAAAACAAAGAATGAGAGGGGTAAATAAGAATAAAAACAAAAAAATCAAACCAAACAGTAAAAAAACAAAAAAAAAAACTAAAACTAAAACATAAAAAAAAAAAAGAGAAGACAACAAACAAAAAAACAAACAAACAAACTACAACAAAATAAAGCAAAATAAAAAAAAAACAAAAAACAAAAAACAAAAAACAAAACAAAACAAAAACAAAAACAAACAAAAACAAAACAAAACAAAAACAAACCAAACAAAACAAAAACAAAAACAAACAAAACAAAAACAAAAACAAACAAAAACAAAACAAAACAAAAACAAACAAAACAAAAACAAAAACAAACAAAAACAAAACAAAACAAAAACAAAAACAAAACAAAAAAACAAAACAAAAATCAACAAAAACAAACCAAACAAAACATCAACCAATAAATACAATTTAATCGAACTACGTGGACTTTGATCCCCCCTGAAGGGTACGTAGGCCCTAGGCTTTCATCCTAGGTCAAGTCCGCCCTTGTAAATAAAATATTTTTCTTTAAATCTCTTTCCTTTCCTTTTTATTTCAATTATTAAATTTCTTTCCGTTTTATTTTAGTATTGATTTTCTTTTCTATTTTTATTTTTATTTCCTTTGATTTCTTTATTCTTATTTTGCATGTGGTTTGTTAGGGAGAATTGAAATAGAATTTAGGCCATTTTATTTTCGCACGACTAACTTAGGGTAACCGTTCTTAGTAACGGGTGTAGTGGGGTGCCTAACACCTTCCCCACTCACAAACGACTCCCGGACCCATTTTCTGATTCGTAGACCGTTTTTCAACTAAAAAGGCTTTTCCAAAATTTTGCCTTTTAAAAATTAAAATTTTGGTGGCGACTCCTGAACCTTATTTATTATTCATATTTCAATTTAAATTTCATTTTTCGATTTCATTCGAAATTAGTCGAATTTTTCGAGTTTCTTCCTTTGAGAAAAAAAGGCGCCACGCGGTCGCATTTTCGGGTGTGACAGTTTGGCGACTCCACTGGGGAGATTCTTTGAGAGTCAAGCCCAATTTAAGTTAGCTGTGCAAAAATATTATGGCCTTATCTTATTTTGATCCTCCTTTTGTTTGTTGTTTGTCTTATATGGTTATGGTAGATAACATGCCTTTCACATGCTTGCTTTATACATTTTATTTTTCATCTATGTATATAATATATGTAGGATAGATAACATGAGAAAGAAACCTTAAGATAGAGGACCATGTTTTTATATCTTACTTCTTGTTTTTGTATATATATGTTTCTATCTCTTATTCTGTTTCTGTTTTTATTTCTGCCAATCTGCTTAGCAGATGAGGGTAGGGTAGTTCATAGGATAAAGAGGTAAACGCCCTCCTCACACACGTCATGGACACAAAATTCTCACACACGTTATGGGCCCTATACCCGGGTCTGAGTGTTCCTAGGTTAGTAGAGGTTTATATTGATTTCCCTGTGAAGCCTTGTGCTTCCTGAGGCTATCATGAAGACCTCGCCTAAGTTGTACCTTGTTATATGGATTGGACCTGTGTAGGATCTCTTTTCCTCTCAAGGTTGGGTTCATATAATAAGATCCTCATCTCATGGTGAAGGCAATTTAGGGACCAATGATTAGGGGTTATAGATCCACCAAAATTGGCACTGATAATCAAGCCATAGATACTTCCTAAATAGGTAGAGCCGAACTTCTATGAACCAATACTCCCAACCTAAGATCTATCCATATTAGGACAAAGGAGGGTGCTTCCAATCGCTTATATATCACATTCATTCATCCAATGATATCCGTAGGGAAAGTGACGCATTGTCGCTATTTACTGGAATAATTAATGATATGCCATTGCACAATAGGACATACATTGATTATGAGGAAAGTATGCATTAGCTAAACCGACCCTTACCTAGCGGGTTCTCGACCCCAAAAAGGCCATAATAGCATTCCTTAATCCCATAAAAGGGAGCTCATTCAGCATACATTTGTTCTCTTCACATATTCATTACATGCAATAAAAGAAGGTAAGATAAGCTAATGAACAATACCTAATCTATTAAAACAAACTTCCACGTAACGACGATTTTTCCAATAGAAAATGGGTATGTTCAAATTTTGGATGATTATAAAACCCATGGGTTTTGCATCCCCAACATACAGATGTGGTGTTTCGACTAGGGATTTAAATCTTTTAAGGCATCGAATCGTGTAGAAAGGTATATTTCTCTCGATTTAGTTGCCGCCTCTTTACTTTCATGGGGCAATAGGCCTCTCAAGAAATAGCGCGATATTTTCTGTCATTTCCCCATGTCGGAACATTACATCCAAAGTCATAGTATAGTTGTTAGTGGATCGTTATATTAACTTGCCGAACACCGCGGTGTCAATTATATAGGGAGTTATTCCTTCTTAAATTGATCTTTACGCCTCTATTCTCTATGGAATAATAAATTCCTTGAGGATTTGGCAAGTTGTCAAGTTAACAATAATGATACACCAGCTAACGAGTTTTGAACATTTTTGAAACAGTGGACGATTAACCGGATTGAGTGGCATAATATTGGTAATGGAACCTTTGGGCAATGGGCGATATCTAGATCCGAGGCAGACTGGCTTAGTTGCAACAGGAGTGAAGCTTAAAATCAAGGCGGAAGCTGAATCAGTCGAAAGTTTAGTTGCTTTAAGTGGGAAGTTGAATGGAAGGCATATCCGAGATTTCCGAAGGGATTATGGGGATATTCTAGACTTGTTGCGAATACCAGTCCAGCCAGAAGCACTTTCTGCCTTGGCCCAGTATTGGGATAGCTCACTAAGGTGTTTCACGTTCCCTACGTTCCAGATTACACCCACTCTAGAGGAATACGGGAGCTTCATAAATGCACCCGTAGGAAAAGATACTTCAGTTTATTACTACCCTGGACATTTGCCGTCGAAGCGCACAGTGGCTCAAATTTTAGGGGAAGATCCTAGTAAGGTCCAACTTCATCAGAGAGGACAGACTGAGGGTCTTTCAAGGAAGTATGTGGAAAAGCGTTTGGAAATCCTAGCTGAAAAAGAAGATTGGGTAATTTTTAAGAGGGTCCTCGCCTTAGCCATATATGGAGTAGTGTTATTTCCATCGGCCGTGGGAATAATCGATTTGGCGGCCGTGAGTGTTCTATGGATGGTGGAAAATCACCGCGTAAATCTGGTGCCCGCAGTTTTAGCAGAAACATTCCTGACGCTGAGTTTTTGTCAACTGGAAAAGGGAGGGAAATTAAAGTGTTGCTTACAGCTCCTCACAGTTTGGGTGTTCAATCATGTGTATGGGAGGAAGTATCAATTGGGTCAACGACATGACACCATCCACCACCCGGTTAGGGATTTCCTTAATCGTGAAGGTTCTGTCCTGTCGTCCTCAAGAATGACTCGTGATGATTGGGCTCAATCCCTTGGTCAGTTAGACGAAACCATAGTCTGGTGGAAGCTTGCTTGGTGGGAAAGCGAGGAAATTATATATTGTTGCGGGGAATTCCTGAATGTACCTCTCATAAGCCCTCGAGGATGTATCAACTACAATCCATCGATTGTTCATCAACAGTTTGCATACAAGCAAGACATTCCGTCTGAAGAGGCAACGCGATTGGTTCACTTCTATCATGATGATCCGGAAGCTAAGACACTTTGTCAAAAAATAAAGAATGCATGGAACCAAGTGATATGTAAAGGGAAATGTGAGCTGGGCAAGCAAATTGTAGCTGCAACTAGAGAATATCAAGAGTGGTTGAAGGATAGAACGAAAGGGGCCAATCCTTCTTTTGGACCGAAGGATCCCATGCTCGGCAACGATCTGCGTGCGATTGATGAACAGTTAGCACGGCAAGTCGAAGAGAAAAAGGAAAAATTGAAAAGTTTAGAAGAAAAAAGGCAAGAACGCCTGAGGAGTTTGAACCAAATGAGAAACGAATGTGCAGTGTTGCGGGCAGAGACCGATAGGGTAAAGAGGTATAAAGGAAGTAGGGGGACTGTCGAGGTGAAAAAGCTGAAAGAAGAAAATACAAGATTGAAAAGTATGATCGAGGAAGCTCAACAACGGATGATCGAAAATGAAAAGAAGATATATATTGGTGAAGCTCAGTTGATGAAGGTCCTTAAAGAAAAGGACGCACTAGAGAGGCAAATGCAGAAACTTGAATCTGGTGGGACTAGACGTGAGCTGAATATGCTGGCCCAGAAATTAGAACAGAAAATGAATGAAATATCCCTCATTAGGAGTGATAATGCTGCAGTGGTGCAAAACTTGGTCGAACAACTTAATCAGCAAGCCGAGACAATGGAGACGTGGAAGACACTCCATGCAGATCAAGCCGCAGAAAAGGAAAGATTCCGATCCTGGTTCAGAAAATTAATTCTCCTAGCCGATGAAATCCTCCCTAGCTTCACAAACACCTTGAAGGCAGCTGAAGGTTTAATTAATCCATTAAGTGCGCCAAAGGAAGTGACGGAGTTCTTTATGTTATGCAATGACGTTGTAAATGAGTTGAAATATCTCAATAGTTGTTAAGTTTCAAAGAATGCTGATGTAATGTATCCCTTGATACTTTGATCTGGAAAAAGAATTGTATTTCCTTTATGATTTAGACATGGCTCAAATCAATGCAAAGACCTGATCGTGTAGGGGTCTTTATTTCCCTCTTACTTCAAGTGTCAACTTTGATATTCTTATGTGGGTTAATAAAATCCTTTAAGAATCAAGGGGCCCAATGTTCCTGTACCAATTACGCCAAAATGGTTAATCTAAACTAAAGATACCCATATATATTAATGACAATAATAATAAAATGAGGGAAATATTTTTCCATACCACTAAATCTGTTTTTTTTTCCAGAGAGAGAAAAGAGGATAGAAAGGTCAAATTAAGAAAGACAATATTGCGCCTCCAAAACGCGTCCCATCTAACCAGATCCGTCCTACTAGGGTATACGACACACGTTCAAGAGCAAGGCTCATGGAAGGACATCAAGGGGAAGATAGCCAGAGAGCTGAGGGGAATATAGTTGCACTGAATGATCGAATCGCAACCATGGAGAACCAGATGGCTCAAATGAGCGAAATGATGAAGATGTTGCTGGAAACCTTCAAGGGAAAAGGCACTGATGACTCACCCAGCGCATCTAGTCATCCGCCCATCCCTGCGCAAGTGGGGATAAGCTCACCCGGAGTGGTCATAACGGAAGCACATTCTAGTCGAGTGCCTGCCCCTGTGCTGCAACAAAAGAGTGCACAAAATCCTCCCATAGTGGCTGCTGACAAGCAGGTTTCCCATGATGAAGTAAAAGACATGCAAGATTCTCCTGGATATGATGATACGTATACCTTCCAGATCCCAACTGTAGACGATAAAGGGAAAAATATTGATGCCAAGGAGGATTGGGAAAGAGAGTTAGGGGAGGTCAAGGACCAACTGCGTGATCTACAAGGTCCAACCACCTGGGGGTCATTAGACATAGAAGAGTTATGCTTAATTCTGAAGTGTCAATTCCGAAAAAGTTCAAAGTTCCAGATTTCGACAAGTATGACGGCTCTGGCAATCCAATTTACCACCTTAAGTCATATTGCACAAAGATGACTGTTTGGTCAAGGGATGAAAAGTTTCTGATCAATTTCTTCCCAGAGAGTTTGACCGGGTCTGCCTTATTATGGTTTATGCAATTAGACCATTCCAAGATTCGCAAGTGGAGAGATCTCACAAACGCTTTTATGAAGCAATACAAATTTAACCTTGACACCGCTCCGACTAGGGAGCAACTGAAAAGAATGAGTAAGAAGCCAACTGAATCATTCAAAGAATATGCCCAGAGGTGGAGATTAATGGCTTCCCAAGTTCAGCCTCCGATGATTGGGTCTGAATTCTGCTATTATTTTATTCGGACACTATCTGATCCGTTTTACAAAATCATGTTGGGAACCCACGTCACCGATTTCGCTGATTTAATCGAGGTTGGGGAGAGAATTGACGCAGATATTCGAGATGGAAAGCTCACATCCCCTTTAACGGAAGGTGGTTTTAAAAAGGGGCAAGTCGTGAAGAAGAGAGAAGGAGAGGTGAGCTATATTCAGCCCTCAAGACCATTCCCACGACAACCTGTGTCTTATCAAATCGGTAGGGGAAATGAAAGCCAAAACCAATATAGATCGATAGTAACTGGACAAGGACACCAAGAGAGGGGAACCCATGTAAGGCCAAGAGACGATCGCCCATGGCCCAATTTCAATTCTACCAATGCGGAGTTGTACCAAAAATTACTGGAGGCAAAACTCATAGGACCACGGTACGTGAAAGGGATGCAACCGCCATACCCGGCCTGGTACAACCCCAACGTCTCCTGTGAGTATCATATGGGGACCCCGGGGCATTCAATTGAAAATTGTATCACATTCAAAAGGAATGTGCTGGATCTGATAGAATCTAATCATATCCAGCTTAAGCCCAGGGAAGATTCAACAATTGCCACCAACCCTCTTCCTAATCACGAGCGACAGGTTAATGCCGTTGAAAGTGAGTTAGGGTTTTCCAAGAATCCCGGTACTATTGGGTTGTCCATGAAAATGTTGTTGGCCAATCTTCGATTAGCAGGGTACATGTTGGAGCTATCACCAGAAAAGCCTATCAAGATCGTTATTGGGCCACAGGCCACATTTTGCGATTACCATCAACAAGATACAGATCATGATGTCGAGGGTTGTACACAATTCCAAGAAGCACTGAGGGAATTAATGACATTAGGAATTGTGGTTGTAGGGCAGTCTAAAGAAGAAGTTTGCGCAACAGATCAGAAGTATGTGGATTTTGTTATCCCTACTAAGCAGTTGAGAACAGTTACTTTAACTGTCAGTGATCCATGCCCACCATCAAGTCCTCTCACCCCCGAATCATCCCCAGTTATAATCCACATGCCAGCTCCTTTCCCATATGAAAGTGACCGCGCCGTACCTTGGAGATATGAGGAAATCATTGGAGACATCCCGAATCATGCAGTAATCGCCAAGGCAGAAGGACAACCCGTCACAAATATAGCAGAGGCAAGAGGGGTTACTCGAAGTGGTAGGGTTTATCTCCCCGCCAATATTAATAAGGACATGAAAGGAAAGGGAATTGATAACAGTAAAGAAAGAGAAGGAAAGAGGGACTGTGCTGACGAGGAATTCCTACGGATCATGAAGCAAAGCGAGTATGACGTGGCTGAACAATTGAAGAAAACCCCAGCTCGTATTTCAATGTGGTCTTTAATTATGAGTTCGGAGGTACATCGGCAAGCGCTACAAAAGGTATTAGAGGAAGCATATGTGCGGCCTGACGTTACCCCAGAAAGGGTTACCAATGTGATGAATATCGTCAAATCTACATCTGCCATCTCATTCTCTGAAGAGGAGGTTGTAGGGTCATCTGCTAATCAACCTAAGGCCTTGCATATTACCTTAAAATGCAATGGCTTTATAATTGCAAAGGTTTTGATTGATGGGGGATCGGCACTTAATGTGTTACCCTTAACCACATTTGAGCAATTAGCAATTGAGGAGGCACACATTGAAAAAAGTGATATGGTGGTTAGAGCATTTGATGGCTCTAAAAAGGCAGTGATCGGCAACACTCGTTTGTCCTTAGAGATCGGGCCAAAAACATTCGCGGTAGACTTTCAAGTTATGGATATTGATCCGTCCTATACAATGTTGTTAGGTAGACCTTGGATCCATTCCGCCGGTGCTGTACCTTCCACCTTTCATCAGAGGGTCATGTTCATTGACGTAGGGAGGATAGTCACGGTCAAAGGAGAAGAGGAGATAATGCTAAGTAAACCAAGTACTTTGCCCTATATTGAAGCTGCTGAACAGGAGACAGAAATGCCCCTTCAAAGTCTAGAGATGGATAGACCCAGGCATGTCGTTGGGAATGTTAATCAGACTGTGGTCAAAATGTTAGAGAAAAATGGGTTTAAACCTGGAAGAGGACTGGGAATAAAGCTTCAAGGAATTGAACAGCCCATTAGTCTCCCTGAAAATCCCAGGCGTCAAGGGCTGGGATATGAACCTTTGCTGTCAAGTCAACTAAGAGCACAACCAAGCGCAAAGGGGAGTAAAGAGCAGGAGAGGCAGAAAATCCCTCATATCAGAGAAACCTTCTTGAATCCTTCAGGGGCCTCGGACCAGTTAAGCATTTCAGTGGTTGATGGTGGAATCTCACAGAGAGTTAAAGCTTGGATCAAGATCGATGACTCCGGGGAAAGATTGGATAACTGGGAGACTGAGGATATCACCGATGTCGTAACTTTAGAGAAATCGTTTTCCTCGGGACTCCTGTCCAACGCAGAAGTCCCCGAGTCCCCACTACGTGATTTATGCGTTACTACAGATATGCATGATTCCGAATCCGATAGCGAAGAGTTAACCCAAATCTTTGAGAAAATGCTTGATTCTGGAGATAAAGGAATATACCCACATGAAGAAGTAGTCAAAAATATTAACTTAGGGACAGAGGAAGATAAAAGGGAGGTTAAAGTGGTGGATAATCCAGAAAAGAAAGAAATGATTCAGCTTTTCAGGGAATACATGGACGTCTTTGCATGGTCTTATCAAGACATGCCTGGACTGGACCCAGAGATCGCCTCTCATAAGATTCCTTTATTTCCGAATGTTGAGCCGAAAAAGCAAAAGTTGAGAAGGATGAGCCCCGACATGTCTTTAAAGATCAAAGAAGAGGTCATGAAACAATTAGAGGCGGGATTCCTTCAAGTGTCCACATACCCTCAGTGGGTGGCAAACATCGTACCCGTCCCAAAGAAGGATGGAAGAGTACGTATGTGTGTTGATTATAGGGATTTGAACAAAGCAAGTCCGAAGGATGATTTTCCGTTACCCCACATTGATGTGTTAGTTGATAATACGGCACGCGCCCATCGATACTCCTTCATGGATGGTTACTCAGGGTACAATCAGATCCCTATGCACAAAGATCATAAAGAGAAGACCACATTTATTACACCATGGGGAACATATTGTTATAAAGTAATGCCATTTGGATTGAAGAACGCAGGAGCCACTTATCAACGGGCCATGATGGCACTCTTCCATGATATGATGCATAAAGAGGTTGAAGTGTACGTTGATGATATGGTAGCTAAATCTGGAGAAGGGGAAAGCCACGTGGTAGTTTTGAGAAAGCTATTTGAAAGGTTGCGTGAGTACAAACTCCGTTTGAATCCCAACAAGTGTATCTTTGGGGCCATGACTGGAAAATTGCTGGGTTTCATGATAAGTCAAAGGGGAATAGAGGTGGATCCCGATAAAGTAAAAGCAATTCGAGAAATGCCATCCCCACAAACAGAAAAAGAAGTCCGGAGTTTCCTGGGACGACTAAATTACATAGCAAGATTCATTGCCAACTTAACTGCAACCTGTGATCCGATTTTCAAGTTGTTAAAAAAGAATTACGCCGGAGGATGGGATAGTAATTGTCAACAAGCCTTTGACAAAATTAAAGAATATCTGTTAAATCCCCCAATTTTGGTTCCGCCCACACAAGGACGACCGTTGATACTCTATTTAACCATCTTGCCGAGATCGATGGGGGCGGTGCTGGGGCAACAGGATGCCTCTAGAAGGAAAGAGCAAGCAATTTACTACTTGAGCAAAAAATTTAATGAACGCGAGGCCCGCTACCCATTGATTGAGAAGACTTGCTGTGGGTTAGCATGGACCACTAGGCGTTTGCGGCAACACATGCTCTATTTTACCACTTGGCTAATTTCTCGGATGGACCCCATCAAATATATTTTCGAGAGCCCACATGTTTCTGGGAGGGTCTCGAAATGGCAAGTGATTCTATCAGAATATGATGTTAAGTATATGACGCAAAAGTCTGTGAAAGGGAGTGTCATAGCGGATCACTTGGCTGAAAATCCTTTGAATGAATACCAACCTTTGGATTTCCATTTCCCCGACGAGGACATATTGGCTATTAAGGAGGATAAAGATGAAGGAGGTGATGATGATGGGCATTGGAAGATGTATTTTGATGGGGCTGCAAACATGTATGGCTATGGTATTGGGGCAGTAATCGTATCCCCCGAAGGAAAGCAGTTCCCAGTGGCTATTAAATTGGAGTTTGAATGCACTAATAATGTAGCTGAATATGAAGCTTGCATTAACGGACTGAACGCTGCTGTAACTTTGGGCATAAAGAGTCTCGAGGTTTATGGTGACTCAGCCCTCATAATTCATCAGGTGACCGGAGAATGGCAAACTAAGGATTCAAAACTGATTCCATATCAGAGGTTTCTGGCTCAGCTAATCAAGCAATTTGAAGATATCCACTTTCATCATGTTACCAGGGACAAGAATCAATTTGCGGATGCTTTAGCCACCTTAGCAGTGATGATCCGACTTGACTACGGAGTCCAAGTCCAACCACTCTGCGTGGAAGTCAAAGACTTACCGGCATATTGCTTAAACATAGAGGAGGAGCATGACGGGCAACCTTGGTATCATGATATCCAAACTTACATGACAAGTAGGGAATACCCAGCTGAGGCCATGGAAGGTGATAAAAAAGCCATTCGGCGTCTAGCCATGAATTTCTTCATCAGCAATGGAACCTTATACAAGAGAAGTCATGATGGTACTCTATTACGATGTGTAGATGCAAGGGAAGCCCAAAAGATAATCACAGAAGTACATGAAGGAATATGCGATACACATGCGAACGGGCTTATGTTGGCCAAACAAATCCAGAGATGTGGATATTTTTGGTTAACAATGGAGAAGGACTGCATTGATTATGTTCGGAAGTGTCACAAATGCCAAATATATTCAGATAGAATCAATGCGCCACCAGTTGCGCTACATAACTTGGTAGCCCCTTGGCCGTTCTCTATGTGGGGCATTGATGTAATCGGCCCAATTAATCCCAAAGCTTCAAATGGACATCGTTTCATTTTGGTTGCTATTGATTATTTCACCAAGTGGATAGAAGCCAATTCCTTCGCCAGTGTTACTCAAAAGGCTTTCTGCAAATTCCTCAAAGCAAACATCATCTGCCGTTATGGAATACCTGAAAAGATTATCACAGATAATGCTGCTAACCTGAATGGAACAGAGATCTCCAAACTCTGTGAACAGTTTAAAATCAAACACCATAATTCGGCGCCGTATCGACCGCAGATGAATGGAGCAGTGGAGGCGGCAAATAAGAATATAAAGAAGATTATTGCTAAAATGACAATCACTTACAAAGATTGGCACGATATGCTCCCATATGCCTTGCATGGTTATCGCACGACTGTGCGTACATCGACTGGGGCAACTCCGTACTCTCTGGTTTACGGAATGGAAGCTGTCACACCTGTTGAGGTTGAGATCCCGACCTTGCGGGTATTAATTGAATCCAATATAGATGAAAGTGATTGGGTGAAGGCTCGGTATGAACAGTTGAATATGATCGAGGGGTGCAGACTTACCGCTATCTGCCATGGGCAGCTGTATCAAAAGAGGGTGGCACGAGCTTTTGACAAAAAGCTTCGTCCCAGAGAGTTCAAGGCTGGCGAGTTGGTTCTTAAAAGAATTTTGCCAAACCAGGATGATTCTCGGGGCAAATGGGCACCTACCTACGAAGGGCCGTACATTGTGAAGCATGCTTTCTCAGGAGGGGCATTAGTTTTAACGGATATGGATGGTCACGAATTGCCTAAGCCTTTCAACTCTGATGCAGTAAAAAAATATTTTGCGTAAGAAAGAGGGGAAAGCTCGCTAGGTTGGAAACCCAAATGGGTAGCCTAGGCAAAAGTTAGAGCATAGTAAAAGCTCGCTAGGTTGGAAACCCAAATGGGCGGCCTAGGCAAAAATTAGAGCAACAAAAAAGGAAACAAAAAAAAAAGAGGAAAAAAGAGAAGAAAAAGAAAAAAAAAAGAAAAAAGAAAAGGAAAGTAGAGGAGGAAGGGAAGGACTGCCAAACAATATGAGAAAATGCTTAGGTAAAGGTAAGGAGGAATCTGAAGTTCAAGTTGGGCCAAAGTGCAGGGGTCACAGGCTTCATGTTGGATTCGGCAGAATGCATGTCGTGTATGATGCAAAGAATCACCTTACGTGGGGGAGACCGGGCTTACTGTAGAGGACATTCTTCGAAATACTTCTCAATTTTCGTTTTTTTCGTTTCTTTCTTTTTCATATCTCAAATTACCTGTTGTCCTAACTCTTATGTGCTTAATCAACTCTTGATTGGAACTTGTTCTTCCAACCATTTCTATTTTGGCTGCAAGTCATGGATCGTTTATATCGCAACCGCTACTTTCATGTTTTTTTTTACAAACGAATTAATGACTAAGGAACGACATTTGTCAAAGCAATTATTTGGGATGTCAGTGTTACAACCCTCTTTGAACTATTTGTCCTAATCAATACTGGGAAGATAGACCGGAACCAAATATCAAATGACCTTTATTGACAAGCCACTTTCATTTCAAACTTGATTATGGAGACATGTGATGATTCCTATCCCCAAGGGACAAATGACGAGGACAATTGCAATTTCCAAGATAGAAGTATACAATTCCATGTTGGAGGAGTTCCAAACATTCCCGATTGGATGTGAGCCGAAATACCCTGGGTCCGTTTAAATGGGTAGCGTTTTGAATAAATAATATGCCTTGGCTACGCCAGCATTTTTTTTTAATAATAATAAGAAAAAGGATATGATAATAAAGGATATACTTCATTCATCAATTCAAAGAATAATAATAATAATAATAATAATAATAATAATGATAAAAATCCAAAAATCCAAAGTTCCCAATCAAGGCAAAGTCACAAAGAAAATGATAATAAAATAAAAGAGAGGGCAACTTGCCTTTTTGTGTCCTTCACATACCAACTCACGTTGGGGGCAAACAAAAGAAAAATTTGCATCTCACGAAAAAAAAGGAGAGAGAAAAAACGGTATCACATATTTTCACTATCCCCACACTTGCATACATCACTAGCCTCTCATTCACACCGGGGCAAGTAAAAACAAACATTTGACAGTTTACTAAGTACTCAAAGTCCTACCAGAATAGGCACCTAAGTCCTGCCAGAACAGGCATCAAAAGTCCTACCAGAATAGGCATCAAAGTCCTGCCAGAACAGGCATCAAAAGTCCTACCAGAATAGGCATCAAAGTCCTGCCAGAACGGGCATCAAAGTCCTGCCAGAACAGGAACCAAAGTCCTACCAGAATAGGCACCTAAGTCCTGCCAGAACAGGCACTCAAAGTCCTACCAGAATAGGCACCTAAGTCCTGCCAGAACAGGCATCAAAAGTCCTACCAGAACAGGCACCTAAGTCCTGCCAGAACAGGCACTCAAAGTCCTACCAGAATAGGCACCTAAGTCCTGCCAGAACAGGCACTCAAAGTCCTACCAGAATAGGCACCTAAGTCCTGCCAGAACAGGCACCTAAGTCCTACCAGAATAGGCACCTAAGTCCTGCCAGAACAGGCACCTAAAGTCCTACCAGAATAGGCACCAATAAGAGTCTTGCCAGAACAGGCACCTAAAGTCCTACCAGAATAGGCACCAATAAGAGTCCTGCCAGAACAGGCACCTAAAGTCCTACCAGAATAGGCACCAATAAGAGTCCTGCCAGAACAGTACCCAAAGTCCTACCAGAATAGGCACCTAAGTCCTGCTAGAACAGGCACCCAAGTCCTGCCAAAACAGGCACCAGTAAAAATCTTGCTCGAACAAGCATCTAAAGTCTCCCAAAAGCTCTACATACACCAAACATCCAAAAATCTTGCATACGTCTAGCATACCTTCAAGGATCTTGTATTTACGAACAACTTTCGTCAAGTTCCAGCGCATTCAGGTACGTTAACTCTCCTTGACCTCTTCCCTCCCCAAACAAAATATATGTTTCCATCTTTACTTATTCTTAAGCTAAAGAAACAAAACTGCATTTTTGACCTCCTTGCTTAAAGAACAAGTAAAGAGGGGCAGTCTGTAAACACCATATTTTGTTTGGGTCGTTGTTCTTTCCTCTTACATGTTGTCAGAAGCCAATCAAATCACCTCAGACAAAATACGTGTTCTTATCTTTACTTATTCCTTACGCAAAAAATAAAAAATAAAAATAATATCGAAATTACATTTTTTCTTTATTTTGCTTAAGAAACAAGTAAAGAGGGGCAACTGTGAACACCGTGTTTTGTCTGGGAAAATTCAGAATTAATGAGAAAATTGGATTAGCCAAAAGTAATAATCAATGCAAAACAAAAAATACAAAATAATAAATAATAATATATAGGATTGGGAAAACTACAAGGAAAAGAAAAAAAAATGAAAAAATAAAATCCAAAACAAAAGAGGCTAAAAGCAAATAAATAAATAGCAATAATAATAATGAGAATAATAATTGTTTTTTTAAAAAAAAAAAGAGAAGAAAATAATAATAATAAAAAATAAAAAAATTATCATCATGAAAAAGGAGACTAAAAAATGATTAAAATAAAAATGAAAATAGAGGGTTAAAAGCAAAGGAAAATCAAATACAAAAAAAAAAAAGAGGGGAAGCTCATACCCAAAACGAACCCAGGATTGGGCCCAAGCAAACAAAAAGGGAAGAGAGGGAAAATGAAAAAAAAATGAAGCCCAGGCAACGCATGAGAAGCCCATTCTGTTCAACCCAGTTCCTCTGTCTCGCTGACCCGAATAAACCTAAGGAAAAACCAGCCCAGCTCCTTTGCCCCCCCTAACCCGAATGGCCAGCTGAAACCCGAGGCAAGGAAAAGAAACCCTAGACGCTCTCTGGTCCCCCCTTTCGCTCTGGCTCTTCCGTAGGCGTTTTCGGATGGAATGTACGAAAGGTGAGTGCTGGCACTAGCAATGGATGGAGCAGAGGAGCACGATGAACTGGTACGGTGAGGAGCAGAGGGGCGAGACGCGCGAGCGAAAGTGGAGACCACTCTCGGATTCATTATAAATAGGGTAGGTTATTCAGGAAAAAGGGGAGGTTTTTTTTTTCGAAAAGGAGGATTCGGAGAGCAATAGGAGAGACTAAGGAGGGCCCTAAATCAAGGAACCAGACGATACCCTGGTGCAATTTCGGATTCCGGTGCAGAAGGGTTTGAGTGAAGAAACGTACCCATTCAATCTGTCAAGAGTTGGAAAAATCCGAAAGGTATGTCTCTTACACCTTCTTTTCATTCTGGGATTGCGAAATCACGTTTGTGATCCTGTGTGATGCAACCCAAGGTTTCCGTGGTTGGAATACTTGGTTTGACCCCTGAACTGTTATAGATTGAGGATTTGTGTATTCGTTAGTGGATTCAGGACTCATTATTTGGTTTGTCAATCTGATTGTTCATGTCTTTCGCATTGATATAATATGAGTAGCTTATTGTGAGAAAATCATTCAATTTAGTTATGTTCTGGTAGGGGATGTTGAGATTCTGATTTATTGGTTGATTGGTCAGAATAGGAGTTTGGACCGATAATTTGTGCTTGAATTCGCATGATGAATACCCCGTGAACAAATGCAATTGGCACGATTAGTAATACCTGCTAGTATCCTGCTGTGCTATTTTACCACATTCCGGGGTAACTGGGTTTATTTTTCATGCTGTTATGTGGATCATATTTGGTTTAGTTTTTTTCATTCTGTACCCTGTGTAATCAGATAGGATCAAGGTATCCCAACTGAATGCGGATAATAGAATAGGAATTTCAAATTCTGGGTTCATCAAATGCATACTAAGGATTTACATGAGTTTGAGATTTTGGGATCAAAATACATATTGTCTTAATGCTCTCCATTTGCAATAGAATTCTCTGTTTCTGCTCTGTGCTTGTTTTTCGCATGTTAATGGTTGTTCGATGCTCGGATGCGATGATGGAGCAAAACGTGGAGGACTCTGATAGGCATGACATATAAGGATTCAATGGGTGGCCAAATACCAAATTTGTGTAGCACCAATCTTCATTTTTAGAAACTCGTCGAGGCACAAATATATTGCGCCGAGGCAGAGCTGACAGAATGGAAACTCGCCAAGGCGCAAATATATTGCGTCGAGGCAGAGCTGACCGAATGGAAACTCGCCGAGGCACAAATATATTGCGCTAAGGCGAGAATCGTGGGGGTTGAGAAAAATAGTTTTAGGAGGCATTTCTGCCGCGGCGCCATGAAGGCTGGCCACAACGCAAGTCCCCAAACTCCTACTTTGAGCCTAGAAACCCCAATTTATTCAATGGTAATGGTAAGAAATGATATAGGAACACTTGTGAGAGGTTATTGGGTATTGAAACTAATAGACGGATGAATCATAAACCCCTTATGGTAGTAGGATTTCTTTTATGCAAATTTTGTTTTGTTTGTGGTGGTATGGTAATGACCCTAACATCAAGGTTCAAATTTCTCCATATTTTTACAATGTGATGAATTGTAACAACTCCAAACCTTGATAATTAATGATTAATCGTATATTTAACCATAGTTACAATGATAGGAAGGTAGGGTTGTCATATCCTGTAGCTACATCACCCAAATTTCGTCCCACACCCTCTAGCTCTCATCTTAGGAACACTCTAGGACCACTTTCTCTCATTTTATATGACTCTAATGGTAGTTTCCTACCCTATTTACTCATTTAACTCTCCATTTCCAATTCAAAATGTAGGTACTATATCCTAATTACCTAACTATCTCATATCAGCAAATTCATATATTAATGGCAGCAAGAACACATGCATTAGCAACAATTAACATTCTATGTACATTCCATGGAGATTTCATTCATCAATAGTTTATGTCCACATCCAATGCATCACATGATTACAATTCCATATGGTAAACCATATCACAATTTCAACAAAAATATATATATGATGCTACAAATTCATACATCAATATCTAACTGTAATGAGACCTAAATCCTTAATGGTTACATTTCAACCAAGTAAAATATGAATGCCTATACTTGGCAACATGAATACATGATGATGTTATACCATAAGGAATACAAAATTTAGCATCTACACTAAATAAGTCAGCCTAAGTGTAGCCTTTTTCCCATATGCTGAAGCTCATGGATTTTCATCTACTTGCTTCCCCTTATCCTTACCTGAAGAACCTTCACCTGAAATGTTAATTCCATAAAATAGGGTGAGGCATAAATCTCAGTAACCAAGGCAATTCTATCATATATTCTACTTTAATTAGCATATAAGCATAATTTCACATAAGCATCGGAAAAATACTAGTCATATTAATAAATGAAACAGGTAGGCTATCATGATTACCATCCCATACTAGCAATCATATTTACACATGTTAAAGGCCATTAACACTGGGAGAAGTCCATCCACGGCACCTACTCCTTGTTGAGTACAACCAGGGCTCAGTGCATCTGGGGTTTGATCATAACCCGGTGCTCAATCGAAGCACATGCACAGGTGGCCGCCGCACCACAGCTCCACCATGGACTCACAAGGTCCAATCACAATACAATAGATAGCCAACCAATTCATTCAACATTTCAAATCATTCATGTATAGCAAATATGAAATTAAAACAGATATATGCATGGAATTAATGTAAACCCAGTTACCTCACTTGTAGACAATTGCAATAGTCACCAATGGTGCAAAAATCTCCCTATAACTATAGCATCATAGAATTACTACTCTAATTCATCATTAACAGTTGCAATTAGTACCCAAAGAATTTAAAATGCTAATGACTACCTAAGAATCACTTACCTAACCATTACAAGTCCCAAATTCGAATTGAAGTATCCTCTACCAAAAAAGGTCAATATTTCATCTAAAATCTTAATCAAATTCGTACAAATTTAATACCCATATTATAATCAAGTCATTAAGGTCTTAAATCAACAGAATTATCTCAAAAAGAAGAGTTCATACCTATCTAATGATAGCCCTAGCCTCAACCTACGAATTTCATCAAGAAAATCCCCAAACACCCACATTTCAGATTTTGGGTATGGTGAAAATATTCCAAATGAAAAACTAATCAGACCAAAATGAAAAAAAAGATGAGAAGATTAAGTTATATAACTATTACTTTGGCTGATTTTGAGCTTAGAGGTGAGAAATGGTGGATTTATGCTAAGAACCCTAGAGCCTCCTTTGAACCTCTGAATTTTGAGATGGGTGTTTGTATTTCAGCAAATGGAGAGGTGGTTGAAGCATTAGGATTTAAGTTGGGTTTTAGTTAGGTCAAATATGGGTCATAGGTTGCTCTAAGGTCTAACTCTATTTGGGCTTCAGATTTTAGCTTTGGTTGGGGCAATTTTGAGGTGTTGGGTTGCTGAAATCCAATTGGGCTAGACTAAGTTTTAAGAGCCCAAAGGTTTTGGGTCTGCACAAGGGTTATTGGGCCAATTATAAGAGCCTATACAAGGTGGGTTTTGGGCCTCTATCACAATGGATCAAGTTGGGTATGCACCTAGCTTATTGGGCCTCCATTAGCCTCTTATCATGACCTCCTACATTAATTTGGGCCTAGATGAATTTTTCTCCTAATTAAATCTCAAACCCATATTAATAATTCATCTCTCTAAAATCTCCATTTATTTAACTTACCCGATTATTCCATATTAATTATTCCTAATTAACCTAATCTATGATTAACACCTTAATTAATTTTTAAGGTGTTACAGTTATAAAATAAGGTATGACAGTCTTCCTTCTCACTTCCTTTGAGCATGTTTAGACCTAGATATAGACAGCCTTAGGGAGTTAAATTTTTAACCAAACCAAGCATGAATCTTAGGTATTTGATGAAGGAGAATAAGAATATGTAAAGAAAACCATGAAATAGCCATTAGAATGCAAGATGCAAAACCTAGGGTTTCTAGTGCACCTTTCAAATTCTGAACTTATGTGATGATTCCTAAGTTTAATTAAGGGTTTAAATGAGTTCTTGAGGCACCTAAGATGCTCCCCACAAGCTTTCTCTTTCAAGAAAACTAAGAGAACTCCAAGTGGCCTAAAGATGCTCATAGTCTCGGCCAAGGAGGGTTCTAATAGTAGGGGAGTGTTTTAAATTTTTCTAAGGCCATTCTTGAGTAATATTTGATGAATGAAAATGAAGGGAGGCCTTGGAAAAAATTTAGAACTCATAGAAATTGATTTGGTGCCTTAGGTTCCATATTATGACCTAAAGAAGCAACATGGTGTTAGGCCATTTGTTTTAATGGTGTGATGACTTCAAGAGGCTTAAAATAAGTCAAGAATTATATTTAAAAGGAAAGAATGAGGCCTAGAAATCATTTGAGGGGTGTTGCTTCATTAGGTACATTTATGGACTATAATGGAACTTATAGAGCAATCTAGTATTTAACCAAATTGTGTAGCCTTACAATGTGTTTCATGTGACAACCCTAATTTCTAATCATTGTAATTAAGGTTAAATACCTGATTAACAATCACAAATCTGGATTAAAGGTCATTATGATTAATTAATTTTAGAGAATACAGGAAAATTTGAACCTTAATGTTATTAGAGTCCTCAACCATATAATTACAAGCACTCAGGTACATAAGGGAAACAAACACTCCTTCATAAGTTGTTGATTCTATTACCTATCAATCCCAACTCATAAGAATCTTCTACTAATATCTTTAAGTCATCTCTTGAGATTACCATTTGAAAAACCAAGATTTCTTGGTTAATATAAGGATTTTAGAATGTTCGTCGAGGTTAAATCACACTTAGCCACGGCCAATTCCTCTCGGTTTCACCCCTTACATCATTACTAATTTCGCTGCGGCATTAGACCTTCATCGCAACTAATCTATATGGTGCCGCGGCGAGGGAACTTCCTGGAACCTACCTTGCTCGCCTCTCACTATTGGCTGCAGCCAATTCCTTTCTTAGCCGCGGCTAATTCCTTTCTGGAATACCTGGGATATTTTCATAAAAGTTCACCATAGCCAATTCCCCCTTTTGCTGCGGCGAATTATCCTATGGACGACTCCTAGTTTTGCCTCTCACATTTCGCCATGGCGAATTACTCTCTGGACCCATCTCTGGGCAACTTAACCTCTATTGGCTGTGGCTAATCATATTTTGGCCGTGGTGAAATGCCTTCTGATCCTATAACTCTTAAAATATTGTCTCATACTCTCCATTCTTTATCTAGGGACTCTCTAGGGCCACTTTCCCACTTGTTATGAGATTCTAATAGCATTTATCTAGCTGATTTACCTTAGCCATTATATCATTACCCATCTATCATTTAAATGTGGATTTTCCTACTCATCCATTGGTCTTACATCAGCAAATTTATAAATTTCTCACAATGGTCATTCAATCATACTTTTATTGAATATTTCATGCATCACTAGTTCAGGTCTACAATCAATATATCATAGAATTTCATTACTCAAATAGTCAGTTATATCATAGGTCACAAGCCATAAATAGTGTCAAAGCTTATACATCCATCAACAACTAATATGAAGCCTATTTCTCAATAGTTACATTCTATGTTATCAAAATACAAACTCCTACACTTGGCAATGCAGATACATGATGATGCTATACAAGGTTAACAAAATTAGTATCTACTCTATTCCACTCAGACTAAGTGTAGCTCCCCACATCAGGCCTCAGCTTATGGATGTTCATCCACTCACTTGCCCTTATCTTTACCCGAAGAACCTTCACCTGAAATGTTTAATCCCATAAAACGGGATGAGATGTGAATCTCAATAACCAAGGCAAATTCCATCATATATTCCAGTTTAATTAACATATATGCATGATTTCACATAAGTATGATTTCACATAAGCATCAAAAAACATATCAGTCATATCAGTAAATGAAATAATTAGACTATCTATGATTACTATCCCATACTAGCAATCAAAATTCTACATGTTAAAGGCCAATAACACCGGGAGAGGCTTGTCCACGGCACCTACTCCCTATTGAGTACAACTAGTGTGACGACCCTAACCCCTAATCACTGTAATTAAGGTAGATCACGTGATTAATAACTGTAAAGCAGGGTTACATGGCATTGAGACTAATTACATATTATGGAAATACAGGGAAATTTGAACCTTAATGGTGTCAGAGTCATCAATCACATAATTAATACCACTTACATGCCTCAGGGGAAAGCAAACATTCATTTATAAGCCTTGATTATATTACCTATCATTCCCACATCACATTTATCTTCTATTAATGTTTCTAAATCATCCCTTGAGGATACCATACGAAAAACCAAGAATTTATAGTCAATATAGGGATTTCGAGACATTAGCCGCGGCCAATTTCCATCTAGCCGCGGCCAATTCCCTTCGACTTGACCCTTCGCATCGTTACTAATTTCACCGCGGCGAGTTGGACCTTAGCCGCGGCTAACCTACATGGCGCCGCGGTGAAGAAGCCTCCTGGAACTTCCCTCGCTCGCCTCTCGGTATTGGCCGCGGCCAACTACTCCCTTAGCCGCGGCCAATTCCTCTCTGGAATGCCTGGCTCATTTTCGTAAAAGTTCACCGCGCCCAATTCCTCAATGTGCCGCGACGAATTTCCCTCTGGACGACTCCCAGGTTAGCCTCTCAAAGTTAGCCGAGGCCAATTACATATTAGCCGCGGCGAATTTCTCTCTGGTGCTCTCCCTGGGCAACTTCGCCACTATTGGTCGCGGCTAGTAATATTTTGGCCGCGGCCAACCACCTCCTGAACCTACAACTCTCAAAACCTTGCCTCATACTCTCCACTCTTCCTCCAATAACCCCCCCTAGGGTCACTCTACCATGAATTATGCAACTCCCATGGTGTTTGTGCACCTTATTTACCCAGCTATCCCACCATCTCTAATTTGAAATTTAAGTATGAAATCCTACCCATCTAACTACCATATGTCAGTAATTACACATATTGATATTTCAAGAAATTATATAAGCTTCCAACAATTAACATTTCGTTAAGGTTCCATACATCACTAATTCAAGTCGACAATCTAATATCAAAGGATTTCATTACTCAAAATGAATGTTGAGGTTCATACATCAATCAACAGCTAATGTAAAGCCTATATCTCATTAGTTACATTCCATGCTATCAAAATACATTCTCCTACACTTGGCAATGCAGATACATGATGATACTATACAAGACTTAACAAAATTAGGATCTACCCTATTCTACTCAAACCAAGTGTAGTTCCCTACACCAGGCCTCCGCTCATGGATGTTCATCCACTTGCTTACCCTTATCCTTACTCGAAGAACCTTCACCTGAAATGTTAATTCCATGAAACGGGGTGAGATATGAATCTCAGTAACTAAGACAATTCCATCATATACTCCATATTAATTCACATACATGCATAATTTCACATAAACACCAACAGTAGGCCGTTTATAACAGTAAATGAAATAATTAGGCTATCATGATTACTATCCCATACTAGCAATCATATTATCACATGTTAAAGGCCATTAACACCGAAGAGGCCCGTCCACGGCACCTACTCCTCATTGAGCACAACAGGGGCTCAGTGCATCTGGGGTTTGATCATAACCCGGTGCTCGATCGAAGCACATGCACGGGTGGCAACCGCACCACAGCTCCACTGTGGACTCACAAGGTCCAATCACAATTCAACAGATAGCCAACCAATTCATTCAACATTTCAAATCATTCATGTATAGCAAAATATGAAATTAACACAGATATATAAATGGAATTAATGTAAACCCGGTTACCTCACTTGTAGACACTTGCAACGATCACCAATAGTGCAGAAATCCCCCTATAACCATAGCATCATAGAATTACTATTCTAATTCATCATTAATAGTCATAATCAGTACCCAAGGAATTTAAAATGCTAATGACTACCCAAGAATCATTTACCCAGCCACAACAAGTCCCAATTTTGGATTTAAGTGTCATTTAACAGAAAACTCCACATTCCACCGAAAATCTCAAGCAATTTCGTGCAAAACTAACACCCATTTTCTAAATCAACTATAGGGGTCTCAAATTAACCAATAAAGCATCAAAATGGAGGGTTTAAACTCACCCAAAGTCAGCCCTAAGCTCAACCTACGAATTTCATCAAGAAAACCCCCAAACACTTACATTTCAGATTTTGGGTAGGATGAAAATGCTCCAAATGAAAAACTAATTAGGCCAAATTAAAGGGAAAGATGAGGGGATTAAGTTGTATAACTATTGCCTTGGCTGAATCTTGCTCTAAGTGTGAGAAAATGCAGAATTTTGGTCCCAAACCCTAGCCTTCTTCTCCACCTCCGAATTTGCCTCTTGAGTCTTATGTTTCAGCAAGTGAGAAAGTGGCTGGGGTATTAGGGTTTAAGTTGGGTTTTCGTTGGGTCAAGTATGGGTCATAGGCTGCTCCAAGATCCATTTTCATTTGGGCTTCATATTTTTAAGTTTGTTGGGCCAGTTTAGAGGTGTTGGATTGCAGAATTTACTGGGCCAGTTTTTACACTTAAGTTGCTGAAGTTTAACTAGGTTTGGGCCAAGTTTGAAGAGCTCAAGAGTTTTAAGTCTGCACATAATCCATTGGGCCTCCATTAGCCTCTTCTCATGATCTATTAATTTAGGCCTAGATAGAATTTCTATCCCAATTAAATCTCAAACCCATATTAATAATTTATCTCTCTAAAGTCTCCATTCACTTAACTTGCCCAACGAGCCCATATTAATTACTCTTAATTAATTTTAATCTATGATTAATACCTTAATTAATTATGGGGTGTTACAACTAGGGTTCAGTGCATCTGGGGTTTGATCATAACCCGATGCCTGATCGAAGCACATGCACGGGTGGCAGTCGCACCATAACTCCACCATGGACTCACAAGGTCCAATCACAATACAATAGATAGCCAACCAATTCATTCAGCATTTCAAATCATTCATGTATAGCAAATATGAAATTAAAACAGATATATGCATGGAATTAATATAGTCCCAGTTACCTCACTTGTAGACAAATTTGCAAAAGCCACCAATGGTACAAAAATCTCCACAGCCACTCTTAATTCCTAAAATTCGGAATGGAGTTGTCTACTACCAGAAACCTCAATATATCACTCTAAATCCTAAGCAAATTCGTAAAAAATTAATACCCATACTATAATCAAATCATTAGGGTCTTAAACTAGTAGAAATACCTCAAAAAGGAGAGTTTACACTTACCTAATGTCAGCCCTACCTTCAACCTACGAATTTTCACCATGGAAACATCAAATGGCAAGTTTCAGATTTTGGGTGAGGGTGAAAATACTCCAAATGAAAAATTAATCAGGCCAAAATAAAGAGAAAGAGAAGGGGATTAAATTATATAACTATTACCTTAGCTGAATCTTGCTCTAGAAGTGGAAAATGATGGATTACTTGCCCAAACCCTAGCCTCCCTTCAAACCTCCGAATTTCTCTCTTGTGTTTCAGTAAAATAGGGAAGAGGCTGAAGTGTTTAGGGTTTAGTTAGGTTTAAGGTGGGTCATGGGCTGCTCCAAGATCCAACTCCAAATGGTCTTCAGATTTTAGCTTTGTTGGGCCAGCTTTAAGGTGTTGGGCTGTAGAATTTCATTGGGCCAGACCTAGTTTTAAGAACTCTATTGTTTTGGGTGTATGCAAAGTTTATTGGGCCATTTATAAGAGCCTATACAAGGTAGATCTTGGGCCTCTATTCCATTGAATCAGATTGGGTCTGCACCAAACTTATTGGGCCTCCATTAGCCTCTTCTCATAATGTCTTACATTAATTTGGGCCCAAATGAAGTTTCTATCCTAATTAATTCTCAATTCATATTATTAATTTATCTCTCAAAATTTTCATTCACTTAACTTACCTGATTATTCCATATTAATTATTCTTAATTAACCCAAATCCATGATTAGCACCTTAATTAATTTTATGGTGTTACATTTCATGAACCTAATTGGCTCCCATAAATTATATCTAGGCTAAGAGAAACCATCTCCACCAATTTGTGGGTGTGTGGCTGAAAGAGGAGGCTTGAATTCCAAGGAAAAAGTATGTACTTATGTACAAGGTAGCTCTCTCCACCTTCTTTCATGCATGGATGTGTATTTAGCTTATTTTAGAATGTGTGTATGTGTATTTTCAAGTTATGAGAAGTATGCTAGCATGCCTTTATATGCCATGATTATTGATGCCATGTTATGTTTCCAAATAAATACATGATGTTTGTTTGAGTTTACTTGAGTATGGAGAGGCCAAGAACTCTTCACCATGGTAAGGATGAGCCAAGAACCTTTGACATTGGTTGAGATAAAGTAAAGAGTCTCCCAAAAGTAAAGTGGGCTCCCAAGAGTATGGTTGAGCCTAAAGCTCTCAAAGAATAAGTAAGGCAAGTCCAAAATCTATGAGAAAAGTGTAAGGCCAATCCAAACACCTGGTGAACTCTTGAATGTCTTGTATAATGTGTTCACATGCCAAGCTTGCTTTTAAAATGTCCATGAGTTCTATTTTTCTCCATGCATGCATTTGTAAGGCTTGCTTTGCACATATTATGTATGATTGAATGGGAGATGAGCTATTGGGATTCTTTGAATCTCATCCCCTCTTCTCTAATGCTCTAACATGCTAGGTGGACCAAGTAGCTATGGCAATAGGAGCCAACAACAATGAAGAAGGAAGATTGACAACCATATGCCTAGCTTTTCTCTTTTTAGAACTATAATTATGTATATGATGTTGTAAATGGTCTATAACCCTTGAGACATGTGTAAATATAATATTATGTGATATTTAAATATATGGATATGATGTATGAACTCTAGAGTACAATTTGAGTATGTAATGTCAAATTATACAATTTGGAAGTTTGATGTAAATGTTCATAAGTGTGGGTGAGAAGGCCAAAATGAGATGCATGAGGTTTGGAACCATTTGGGTAGCTCACACAAGTCTTAAATGTACTTTTAGACTTGCCCAAAAGGTGCCAAGACCAAGGGAAATCCATTTGGCAAGTTTGGTATCCCATATGGAGCCAAATTTGACCATAATGGAACCCAATATCACTTTTTAGCCAAATGAGTTAGTCTTAATATGAGATTTGGCATACAATTAGGTCTCATTAAGATCTTTTTGGAAAGGTAAAGATCATAATTTTTGGAGGTTTACATAATATTTGATGATTTTTCAAAGTTGGTAATTTTTATGGTTTTGGTCAGCTGCACTATTCATTTAGTCTGAAATTGAATTCTATCATCCGAGGCTCAAATGATGCCCAATTGCCATGAAATTTTATACAAAGAAACCAGACAATCACAGTGACTCGTATTAATTAGAAGCACCTCATTTGAAGGTCTAGAGAGGGAGATATGAATTTTTGAAGTTTCTATCCAGTATTAGTAATTTTTCCCGACCTGAAGTACTGTTCCATTGAATTCTGAAGTTTGGGCTTGATGAACTGGTATGAAGATATTTTTCCTCTCTAGATAACATCCACATATTTCCATATTGGTATCATTTTCATGGATTGGATTTTTTTAGAATTAATTGAATATTTTCAAAGTTTTTTGTAGAATTCTGTATCAGTTCCAGGATGTAGTCAGACCTTTGGACCATTTTGGATGTCAAACGTCCTCTATGATAAATGTTATGATCTGGGCGTATTTTTATATGAAGTAGACATCCATAAATTTCCAGAATGACGAATATTATATGATTTTAATTTTTCTAGATTTAGTTATGATTTTTCAAAATATGGTCAGAAAAAGGAGCAAATCTGGCCAAAATTAAACAAGCCCATTTTATGCTTCATTTTGGTTTCCATGAGTTGTAGGCATGATTTTGTGATGCAAATGAGTTGTAATAATGTAATTAAATATGAGAATATATAGCATGAGCTCACATGGTCCACGTGATACCGATTGCAATTTTTAAGTATGACGCAACGCAAATAAACCCATTATTTTCGGTCTCTTTTTCATGTGCTCTCATGGAAATGATGATGTGAAGCTTATGAATGTTATGAAATGAACTAGAATTTATGGTGTTACATGAGGCTTCCTTGGTATCTTGAGAACCCATATACACTCTTAAACAATAAAAATTACTACTAGGAAGCTTCATACATATCAAAGTGCAACAAAATCCCTAGGTTTTGGTAACTTATTTTCTAATACTTTTTTTGGAATTTCTTTGCATATACTTGTTTCTCACACTCAAAACCCTAGATTTCTTGCTTGGTATTGGTTAGAACTCACTCCCTCCTATGTGTTCTATGCTTGACCAAAAAACACCTATGGAGGAACAAAGAGAAGGAAGTAAGAAAAGCCATGAAGTTTACCTTGTTTCTTAGCCTTTTCAAGAGCTCTTCCACTTACTACAAGTTTCTCCTTCAAATTTTAACTTTCTCCCTCTGAACTAGTCTCAAAACAGTTCCAAATCACACACTAAAATCATAAGAAAAGAAAGGAGAAGGAGGAGAATAAGATCAGTGAAGAAAGAAGCATGGAAAACTAGGGATTTTCTTACCTTTTTGCTTGGTTTTCTCTTCCCTTCTTCCTCTCTATTGGTGCACCACTTCAAGAAGCTTATGGTTCTGTTTTAGTGCAGAAGAAAGTTGGTCAAGGTAGATGGAAGAAGTAGGGCATGCTATATATAGGCTAGGGACCCATTTAAGACATTTCAAAATTTCAATTTTGCCCTTTGTTCTTGGTTATTTCCATTTGAACTCATTTCAACTCCTTTTGGAAAACCGTCTTTTGCATTAGGAAATTTAGGTCCTCTAATTCATAAAATGCCTTTGGTTTCACTCAAATTGGATTTGAAACATTCTCAAATGAACTAGTCAAAGTTTAGGTCAACTGACATACTAAAATGTAAATTGAAAGGGTTTGAACCATTCTAGGGGTTCTTATAGTTTTTAGGGCCTCTAAGAACCTCGAGAAACTCAAAATTTTCATTTAAACATCCCTTCTTTGAGTTTTCTAAAAAGTGCCTAAAATTATGAAAATGTCACTATCTTTCATCTGATTTTATTTAGCCACTCTAGCTTTGGTTTCTGGGCATCCTATGCTTTGGATCCTTATTTTCTATTATTTAAAATTTTATCCTAATTTTATTTGTCCCCAACTCATTTGTTTTAGAGGACTTTCTTTTATATCTGGCTTGTTTCTGTTGTTTTAATGAAAATCGGGTGTTACACTTTAAGATATTCTAGTATTAATTTATAAGGTTCTATTTAGTTTCTAAAATATCATTCATTACAAAATGCATCATAAGTCCATAAGAATACATGTAAGGTGTCATATGGATATATAAACCAAAATTTAGTACAAAAGAGAACACTAATACAAATTTTCCTACATCTAGGCCTTCTCATGATCTTGGCTTTAGCTTGGTGACCCTAAAATGGTTAGTGGGAGCATGGGGATAAGATTCTGGAGAATCTCAGTAGCTAATCTTAACCAATTCAATACATACAAAAATGTTATGAGTGTATGCCATGCATGTAGTGCAAGGATGCTATGCATATGTCTCATGTAAATCAAAAGCATCTTGTATCATAAAAATTCATTCATTCTTGAGCCATGACTTCATCATAAACTTGTTAGGCTTAACTTTTCTGAATTTAGGGCTAAGGAAGAATTATTGCACTTAATTCCATGCCTTAGGAGAGTTAAGAGAAGAAAAACATATCATACTCATACATAAAAGCTCACTATGGAAATCATGCTAACACATATCTTATGAATGCATCAAGCAGCAATATATACAAGCATTCAATCTCATTCAAGCACTCAAAAGTATGCAAGAAAGAGAGATCAAGCTACCTTGAAGCTTGCAAGAACTCAGATAGCCACTAACCGACTTGATCTTAGCTTTTCTCTTGACTTTTCTTCTTTTGGCACTTACACTTTAGGGTGTTTGAGTTAGATGGACCTATATATAACAATTTCAAGACAAATTAACCTCATAGAACTCATTCTAGGCTTCATGATCCTTGCTTAATCTCATTAGATCTCAATATGATACATAAAGCTATTTTTTGGTCCTTAACGAAGCTACCTTTGGTTTTTGCTTTCTAAACCCCAAACTCTTGATTGCTACAAGTCTTATAACTCTCAAAAAACTCATATAAATCACTACATGCTTGATTAGAAGGGTTTAGAACTAACTTGCTTCATTAACCTCTTTTAGGCCTTAAAATTCCAACTTCCATTCTAAGACTCCTAAATTCAATCCAATGCTTCCATAATTACTTATTCATCATACTGAAGTGTCTTAATTCATTAGAACTCAAAGAACCACTCCTTAGGTTCTTCTTCTATACTTTGGCCCAAAACCTATACCCTTAGAAAGGTATAGAAGTTTTGTTTCTTTTCTTTAGGAATTTGATACATACCTATATTCCTTGGCTTTTCTTTAACTTAGATGTAATTAAAGATAGCTTGAATTATCCTCTTAAAGATTCAAAACTCTCAAGGTACAATTGAAATCCTAACTTCTCTATCTTAGTTTCTAATCTTCCTTTCTTGATTCTAATTGCATATTATAATTCTCCATGCTTTAAAACCTTTAGGTTAGCCATGCTCTCATTCAAAACACTCTCCTTCATGCTTTCCCTTGGTTAGGCTGAACACATGCACAAGAAGAAGACCAAGAAGAAGCAAGTTTTTGCCATGGTTGCATACCTTTTCTTAAAGCTTAACAAGGGAGGAATTTGATGCTACAAATGGTTTCCTTAAATCTTCACCTTCTTCCTAAAGTTCAGCCATGAAAACCCTCCATTTAAAAGACTAAAACCATCAAGAAAGAGAGCATGGAGAGGAGAACAAATTTGATGAAGGAATTGCTTTGAAAAAGAGCTAAAATTCTTACCTTCCTTTTCTCCTTCTTCTCCTCCTCTCTTATGCACCTCTTAATTTTGGTTTGGAGTAGCCAAAGTTGATTTTAGGGAGTGAAGGGGTGTGCTGGCTTGATTTAAGAAGAAAGGGAATAAGTTATAACAATTTTTATAATCCTATTTTGCCTTTTAACTTCAATTTCCCCTGTTTTCGCTCATTTTAGCTCTTTTTTGAAAACCAATTTTTTCATATAAAAATTTAGGTCATCTAGTTTATTAAAAATATTTACTTTCAATATTTATGATCTTAGGAGCCATCTCGAATCATCTAATCAAAATTTGAGTCAACTGACGGCTTAAATTGTACACTAGAGAGGTTTTAGCTATTCTAATTGTTCCTATAGTTTATAGAGCCTCTGAGAATCCTAGGAAATTAAATTTTACCATTTAAAGCTCCCTCCTTTGATTTTCTAAAAGGTTGCCCAAAATTACAAAATTGCCACTACATATACGATTAAATTCATTCAGCCACTTTGACTCTAATTTCGAGGTTTCTTTTACCTTGTATCCTTATTTGTAGATGTCTAGATTATTATTTTAATTTTTTAAGCCTCTATTCCTTTGATTTGAGGGTCTTCCTTTTATATCTCATTAGTTTCAATTCAGTTTTAGGAAGATCGAATATTATAATATATATTCTAATGGAGCTTTCATACAACACTATTATGGATAATCATTCATTGCATAACATGATTACACTCTCAATGAATAAGTAATGGTTCTTCATTAGTAACAACTCATATAAGATCATCCTTATGTAATATCCTATAATTTGGGAATTCAAAATAATTCCTAAAAAGTGAAATGAATTACTTATGAGGGGTTATGGGCCTAGCAAAGGCCAGTATGAATTATGAGAAATTGAAATCAAAATTGTCTGGTTAATAAATAAGGACCCCAAAGTAAAGAAATTAAGGCTAACTGAGATTAGAATGAGAATTAGAACACTTGAAAATGTGGGTAAGAGCCTAAAGATAACCCAAAATTAGAGCTAAAATAGCTGAACAAATTTAAGGAATAACGTGGTGGCAAAACTATAATTTTGGGTAACTTTTTGAAAACTCAAAGGAGGGGTTTTTAAATGAGAAAATTGAGTTTTTTAGGGTTCTCAACGGCCCTAAAAACCATAAGAACCCCTAAAATGGTTAAAACTCTTCCAATGTACATTTTAGGTCATCGATTGACTGAAATGTTAACTAGATAGTTTAATAAGATTTATAATCTAATTTGGATGAAACCAAAGGCATTTTATAAATTAGAGGACATAAATTTCATGATAAAAAAGATGGTTCTAAAAAAGGAGTTGAAATGAGCTCAAATGGAGAAAATCAAGCTGAGGGACAAAAATGGAATATTAAAAATGTTATAATATAAGCCTTCCCCTTCTTAAAATCATCTCCCACCTTCTCCATTCATTCTAACTGACTTTCATCTAGCTAAAAATAGAAGCCCATTCACCTTCAAGTGGTGCACCAAGAGAGGGAAGAAAGGAAGGAGGAAATTAAGCAAAATAGGTAAGAAATTGCTACTTTTTCATGCTCTTCCTTTCTCAAATGTTCTTCTCCTCTTTCTCCCCTCTTTCTCCATGGTTTTGAAACTCTAAATGGTGATGTTTCATGACTAGTTCATTAAAGGAAAGAAGGAGTTTGGAAAAAGTCTTGGAAGCCTAAGAAAGTGCATTTTGAAAGGAAGCTAATAAGGTATGAATTACCATAGATAAATTACTCTTCTTGATTTTTCTTGTAACAAACATAATTTTCATAAAACGACAAAATGAGCAGTATAAAAGTAAGTCCTCTGAAATGAGCTAGATAATATCCCAAAAAGTTTAGGTAGAGTCCTAGCTCCTGAAAATGATAATTCCAGGCTTAGACGAAAAGAAAAATGGAGCTAGGACGGTGAACCAAATTGTGATGAAAATTGACGAAACGTAATGATATTTTTGTAAATAAGTGTAACTTTTGAAAAAACACATAGGATGGCTTTTTAAATGGAAAATTTAAGTTGCCCAGGGTTCTCAGAGGTCCCAAAAATCATGGAAAGCTCCGGCACTGGTAAAGCTCCTCCGGTGTACTTTTCAAACGACGGTGAGGCTGAACTTTGACGAATTCATTCATGAAGGTTTTAGCTCCAAATTAAGTGATTCCAAAGGCATTTTATTAAATTTGGAACTTAAATTTTATAATGAAAAATACAGTTCAAAAAAAGGAGCTAAAATGAAGCTAAAACAAAATTGCCATTATAGGAGGACGAAATTGAAATTTTTGAAAAAGTGAGTTTCTTGAATGTTCCATAAGCTTCTTATTTCTTCTCCCCCTCATATAGCATGACTTTCCTTTGCCCAAAATACAAAAAATGACCAGCTTCTTGAGGTGCACCAAGAGAGGGAGAAAAAGGAGGAGAAAAATCAAGAAAAAGGTATGTAAATTTGTAGAATTTTATGCTCTTTCTTCCTCTAACCTTGCTCCTCTCCTTTCATGCTTTCTTTCTATGGTTTAGTTGAGCTTTTTGGTTCTATTTTGAGTCTAAAACTAAGGGGAGTGATTCAAATTTCTTGAAGAAAAGCTAACCAAGGAGAAAGGCACTTGAAAGCTAGCTTGAATCCTAGGTAATCTTTGCTCTTTGTTGGTTCTTCTTATTGCTCTCCCTTTGTATGTATTTTGGCTAAGAACAGAACCAAGGGAGGGGAGGATTTTCTATCCAAAAACAAGAGAGGAACTAGGGTTTTAGACCATAGGGAAGAGGAATATGGCAAGAAATTGCAAGGAAAACCAATAGAAATCAAGTTAGAAAAGTGTAGACTTCTTTAAGGTTTTGTGAAATCTAATTTTGTGAGAGTAAATCCTTGGCTATTTAAGTATTTCCTTGAGCCCCTAAGACCTCTAAAAACTCTCCCAAGTGACTCTCCCATCAAGGAAAAATCAAGAAGCTTGTGAACCTCCATTATGGTGATAGGTTTGGCCAAGCAAAGTTTCATGGGCTAGAGGATGTTTTAATTTGTCCTAGCCTTGGTTTGGGATTTTATATGATGTTAGAAGATGGGAGAAACCATTAGGAAAAATTTAGGAACCATGGATTGGAAGATGGGACAATGGTGTCCATAATGGTGCCTTGTGAAGTAACTTAATTCTAAGCCTATGTAAATGATTGTGTGAGGGCTCCAAGGACTTTGAATGAGGCCAAGAGGTTTAGAAATGGAAAGAAATAGGAGCCTAGAGCTTGAATTGTAAAGGTTGTTTCAAAAGGCTATTTATGGAACCATTATTGCATTTATGGAACCAAGTGTATGTTTAAGAGTGAGTTTAGTGTCTTAGCTTGCTTCAAATGTGTAATTGTATGTTGTTTATGGTGTTTAGGTCAAGAGAACACCAACCCACCTAGATGTGCTTGTGAGGCCAAAAAAGAGAAGGAGAAAGACTAAGAAAAGCTTGCATAAATTCAAGGTAGCTCTCCGCCTCATTCTCCTTGCATTCTTGTGCGTATATGTATATCTTTATGTACTTGTGTGTGCTCTTGTGTTTTGAAAATATGCCATATAATGACCCTAATGTCTAATCATAGTAATTAAACTTAAATACATGAATATCAACCATAAGTCAAGGTTTAAGGTCATCATAATTGATTACTTTAAGAAAAAAAGGAGAAAATTTTAACCTTAATGCTATTAGAGTCATTACCAATTAATCACAACCATTCAAGCACATAAGTGAATCAAATTTCCCAAGTAAAGCCTCTAAATCTATTATCGATTAATTTCAAGTCTCAAGAATCCCTTGTTCAAGTGTTTTTCAGTCATCCCTTGATGTTGTCATAGGAACGACCAAGGTTTCTAGGTTATTATGAGGAATTAAGGACCTTCACCGTGGCTAAATACCCTTTGCACCATGACCAAATGTTCTCTGAATCGCCTGACACATTTTTCACAAAATTCATTGCAGCCAATTCCCATTTTGGCTGCTGCAAATTACTCTCTAGATGACTTCCAGTTTGTCCTCTCACATTTTACTGCAGTGAATTGCTCTCTGTTACTCTTTATGGGCAATTTCACCTTTATTGGCCGCCACTAAGACTATTTTGGTTACAGGAAAACACCTTCTGGTCCTACAACTTCTAAAATTTTGTCTCATACACTCTAACTTTTCTTCTAGTGACACCTTAAGGCCACTTTAGCTTAATTTGTGGGGCTCTAATAGCTTTCATTTACCTAATTTACCTAACTTATCTATCATTACTAGTTCAAGACTTAAGTGTTAATTTCTACTCATTCAACTACCCTATATCAACAAGTTCAAAGATTAATGATAGTAAGAATTCATGAACTATCAACAATTATCTTCAAATATATATTCCATTAGAGATTCCATGCATCACTGGTTCAGGTCAACATCCAATATATCACATGATTACATTTCCAGATAGTAGACCATATCATAAATTCAATAAGGTTCATAGTAGATATTATAAGTTCATGCATCTAATACCAAACTAATATAAAGCCTAGCTCCTCAATAGTTACATCCTAAGTAATCGATATACAGGCTCCTACACTTGGCAACATGATTACATGATGATGTTATACAAGAAGGAATACAAAATTTAGCATCTACTCTACTCAGGTCAGTCCAAGTGTAGCCTTCCCCACACATGGTTAGAGCTCATGGATTTTTATCCACTTGCTTCCCCTTATCCTTACCCAAAGAGCCTTCACTAGAAAGTATGATCCCATGAAATGGGGTGAGATGCAAGTCTCAGTAACCAAAGGCAAGTTCCATTCATATATGCTAATTTAATTAATATATGCGCATGAATTCAAATGAGCATAAAAAAATATACCAGTCATATCAGCAAATGAAACAATTAAGCTATCTATGATTACTATCCCATACTAGCAATCACATTTTCACATGTTAAAGGCCAATAACACCAGGAGAGGTGGAATATCTGATTCTCTGAAAACAAGAGAAAATGCAAGAAACGTAACATATAGTTTCTTTGTAAACGAATGAAATTCACCAGATACAAAAGCAAGTCCCTCGAAATGGCTTAGTTAAGGTTCCAAAAAATTTGGGAAGCATTCTAGACTCTTGAAAATGAGAATCCCAAGCTGATATGGAAAGAAAAATGGAGTTAGAATGAAGAAACGAAATGTAACGAATGGTTGACGAAACGTAAGGACATTTTCGTCATTTTGAGCAAATTTTAGAATTCTCACAGGAGGGCTTTTTGAATAAAATTTTTGAGTTCTTTAGGGTTCTCAGAGGCCCTAAAAATCATGGGAAGTCCCAGGACAGCTAAAGCCCCTTCGATGGATGTTTTTCAACATCGATTGACCTGAACTTTGATTAGTTCGTTTGAGAAGGTTTTAAATCCAATTTGGATGAAACCAAAGGCATTTTATGAATTAGAGGACCTAAATTTTATGATGGAAAAGATAGTTCTAAAAAAAGAGTTAAAATGAGCCTAAACGGCACAAACAAGCACGTAGGGGCAAAATAGTCATTTTGAATAATTGCAAAAGAGGCTTCTTAAGATTACACCTCATCACCTTCTCCAAGCTTCCATTTGTCAAAAAATGGGCAGCAATGGTGTGACATTAAGAGGGGGAGAGAGAGAAGAAGTTTAAGCTTTTGTTTAGGTAAGTAAACGACCTTATTTCATCCTGTGCCAGTTAGGAAAGTTGTTCCTTTCTCTAAGAGCTCTCTAATGATAGTTTTCTTTTCTTGAAAACTTGAAGATTTAGGTCTGGCCCAAGCCAAAAAAGAACTCTTTTCAAGAAATCAATTGATGGAAAATAATTTACGTGAAGAGAGCTCCATTTTAGGTAAGACCTTACTTGAAATACTTGTAAAATCTTGTGTTTCCAAGCTATTTAAGCTTCAATATAGAGAGAGAAAGTAAGGATAAGAGTTTTTTTATGTGTTCTTAATGGAACCAAAGGTTATGGAGTGTGAGAATCAAGAATATACAACTAGAATTGAAAAGGGAGCTTTAAAATGTAAGTTATAAAATTTAGGGATTTGGTTGCACCTAAGCTAAGATGAAGCTTCCTAGTAGTAATTTAAGTTGTCTAAGAGTATATATGAGTTCCTAAGACACCAAGAAAGCCTCCCACATGCTTCTCCCATGAAAGAAATTAAAACAACTCCATTGGTGCCATATGGAAGCATAGCCTCAGCCAAGGAGGGTTCATGCACCTAGGGAGTATTTTAATTCCTTCCAAGCTTAGTTTTGCATCATGTATAATGGGAGAGTATGAGAGGAAGCCTTGAACAAATTTTAGAAACTATAGAAAGTGAGATGGCATTGTATGTTCCATATTATGGCTTAAAGAAGCAACACCTAACTAGGCTCCTTGATTTAATTGTGTGATGATTCCAAGAGGTTTAAATGGAATCAAGAATCATAAATGAATAGATAGAATAAAGCCAAGATGATGTTTTCTTAAGGTTGCTTCATTAAGTGCATTATGGAACCATGAAAGAGCCTTATGAGTTACCTAGCTTTTCTAGTGAATGTGTGGCCTTAGAATATAATTCAAGAGTATAATTAGCTTCCATATGATGTATTTAGGCCAAGAGAAATGATCTCTACCGTATTATGTGTGTGAAGTCAAGGGAGAGGACTCAAGGCTGAAGAAAAAAGTATGTAAATGCAAGTAAGGCAGCTCTCTCCACCTTCTCTCATGCATGAATGTGTGCTTACATTGTCTTTGAATGTGTGTATATATGTTTTAAGCTATAAAAAGTATTTTAGCATGAACTCTTATTCCATGGTACCATGATGATGTTTTATGCATTCAAATGATGTTTTATAAGCTTGTATTAGTTTGCTGGAGTATGTAAAAGCCAAGAATCCTCTAGCTATGGTAAAGATGAGCCAAGAACCCTTAAAGTTAGTTAAGACAAAGTAAAGAGTCTCCCAAAAATGAGGTTGACTCCCAAGAGTAAGGTTGAGTCAAAAACCTCTTAAAGAAAATGGGTGAGACAAGTCTAAAATTCACAAGTGGATGGATGGGTGAGGCTAATCCACTCACTTGGCAAGCCTATGTATGCTATGTATGACTTGTACAAATGCCAAGAATGTTTCTTGAATGCTCACATATGTTAATATGTCCATGCATGCATTTTTAAGGCTTGTATTGCATACTTTATGTGTGATTGAAAGGGAGATGAGCTATTGGGATTCTTTGAATCTTATCCCCTCCTCTCTAATGTCTTAACATATGTAATCTTATGATGAAATTGTTATGTATCCATTCAAACATGTGTAAATATCCATATATTTAATGTATGTATGAGCTTTAGTACCATATGAATGATAATGTAGTTTTTGGGTATTGAATGGCAAGAGAAAGTGTATGAAATCTTGTGTATGGCATGGGGTGATAGAGTGAGTTTGAGAAATCTGAGTTTATGCACCTTCGAGATAAGTTTAAAGAGTTATTTTGGTGCAATCCCATATGCCCAAGTGGCCACACAAGCTTGGGAAGCACAATTGGACACTTTGATGCTAGTTAAGACCATAAAAATGACCAAACTGAAACCCTATAGCACAAACTGACCAAATGAATGAATCTTCCCATGAAATTTAGCAGACATGTAGGGCTCATTGGGATCTTTTTGGGAAGCTAAATTGCAGAAAAATCAGAGCTCTACAGAATTAATTATGAATTTTCAAAGTTGGGATTTTTCTACTGTTCTGGTGCATGTACTGTTCATATAGTTAGTTTTGTGTTCTATGTCATCTAATAGTCAAATGGTGTCTAATGCTTGTGAAAGTTTACAGTCATAAACTAGAGATTACAAGTTTTCTGTGACCACCAAGATCACCTCATTTGACGGTATGAGCAGAGAGTTATGAATTTTTGAAGTTTTATGTTAGTACCAATAATACCACTTAACCTCCAGTATTGTTCCATCATAATTCAATTCTTAAATGAACTTGGTGTGATTTGCAGATATTTTTCCTTTAAATTTAACATTTGTAGCTTCTTAGATTGACTATGTTTGCATGATTTGGATTTTTGTAGAATTAGTTATGAATTTTCAAAGTTTATAACAATAAGCTATGATAATAGCCCAAGCAGCTAAGACCTTAAATGATTTTCAAATTTCATGACCTAAACATATTTTTAACATAAAATAGACATTTGTAGCTTTCCAAAATGATAAAGAATGCCTAATTTCAATTTTTCTAGAATTATTTATGATTTTTTAAAGTTTGTGATAGAAAACATGCAATTATGGCCAAGGCTATACCATGGAAATTCATGTGTTTCTTGCACTTGCACGAGTTCTAGGGCACTTTTGGTGATGGAATTTAGTTGTATCTATGTAATTAAATATGAGAATGTGATACATGAATTCATATGGTCTATGAGACATCGATTGAAAAATTTATATGCTATGCAACGCTAAGAAATGCATTATTTTAATACCATTTTTCTTGCTTCCTTATGTAATGCTTGGTATGAGACTTAGAAATAGCATGAGGCTAAGCTAGAAACTCATGGCATTACAAAAGGCCTATCCACGACACTCACTCTCTAATGAGCACAACCAGGGCTCAATGCATCTAGGGTCAGATCATAACCCGATGCCCGATCAAAGCACATGCACAGGTGGCAACCGCACCACAACTCCACCATGGACTCACAAGGTCCAAACACAATACAATAAGTAGCTAATTAATTCATTTAGCATTTCAAATCTTTCATGTGTAGCAAATATAAAATTAAAGTAAATATATACATGGAATTACAAAATCTCCAATGACCTCACTTGTAGCCAATTCTTCAAGAGTCAACGGAATGCTACTTTAGCCTATGGACACAAAACCAAGCCATTATTATCCCTAATCACAATTTATATAAGCAAACCCATTACTCAAGGAGTTAAGCTATAAATGACTACTTAGAAAATACTTACCCAATTACTACAAGAACCAAATTCGGATTTGGTTGTGGCTATACTAGTAATCTTAGAATAACACTTTAAATTCTGAATGAATTCACATAAAAGCAATACCCATATCATAAATTAGCTATAGGAGTCCCAAACTAGTAGAAAATGCATCAAAATGAGAAGTTTATACTTATCTAATAACACCCCTAGCCTCAACCTCCGAAATTTCACCATGAAACACCAAACAACAAAGTTTTAGATTTTGGGTGTGGTTGAAAATGCCCCAAATGAAGAACTAATTAGGTCAAATTAAAGAGAAAGAGATGAGGATTAAGTTATATAACAACTACCTTGGCTAATTTTAAGCCTAGAAGTGAGAAATAGTGGATTTCTTACTAAGAACCCTATCCTCCCTCTAAATCTCTAAATTTTACTTTGCCTCTTGTGTTTTTTTCTATAAAATGGGGAGGAGGCTGAGTGTGTTTAGGGTTTAAGTTGGGTCCTAAATAGGTTATGGGTTGACTTAAAGGTTGAAATCCACATGGGTTCAAATTTTATACTTGTTGGGCCTTATTTCATGAGTTGGGCTGCAGAAATTTGATTGGGTTAGGCCAAGTTCCAAGAGTCAATCCAATTTGGGTTTGCATAATGTGTGTTGGGCCAACTATAAGAGCTCATGTAAATTGGGTCTTGGACCTCTATTTCACTAAATCAAATTGGGTCATTGCTAGGTGACCCCTCTTGGCCTAAGTCTCATAATAAGGGGTTAGGTTTGCACCTAAAATCATTGGACCTCCATTAATCCTTATCCATGGCTTACTAAAATTAATTTTAGGGCTAAATTAAGCTTTAACCCAATTGAAATCTTAAACCCATATTAATAACTTATTTCTCTATAAATTCCCATTCATATAGCTTACCCAATTATTCCATAATAATTATTTTTAATTAGTCCAAATCAATGATTAACATCTTAATTAATTTTAAGGTGTTACATTCTCCCCTCCTTTTAGAAATTTTGTCTTCAAAATTAGACATACCTTACTCAAATGATGTAGGATAATGCTTCCACATTGCCTCTTCCATCTCCCAAGTTACTTCATCTGGAGTTAGTCCCTTCCATACCACCTTTACCAGGAGGATGTTCTTATTGCGTAGCTATTTGACTTTTGAGTCCATAATCCTTTTCGGCTTAACCACATAAGACAAATCATCTTGTAGATGCACACTCTCATGCTCAATGACATGTGAAGGGTCCGAGTTATACTTTTTCAGTTAAGACATATGGAACACATCATATAATCTGGCCAGGTTTAGAGGTAAAGAAACTCTATAGGCCACGAGTCTTATCCTTTCAAGGATTTAGAAAGGACCAAGATAACAAGGATTAAGCTTTCTTATCTTGATAGACCATCCTACACCAATCACTGAAGTAGCCTTAAGGAACATATGGTCTCCGACCTCAAATTCTAAGAATCTCCTTCTCTTATCTATATAACTCTTATGCCTACTCTGGGCAACCAACAACTTCTTTTTGATAAGTTCTATTTGGTGAGTGGTTTAGCCCACTATGTCTGAACCTAAGAGACTCTTCTCACCAAGTTCTACCTAACACAAGGGTGACCTACACTTCCTTCCATAAAGTGCCTCAAATGGTGCCATCTGGATACTAGAATAGGAATTATTATTATAGGCAAATTCAGCTAAGGGCAAGTACATATCCCAGTTCCACTTTAACTCTAGTACACTAGCCCTAAGCATGTCCTCAAGGGTCTGAATGGTTCTCTCTATTTGCCCATATGACTGGGAATGATAGGCAGTGCTAAAATTGAGACTAGTACCTAAGGCTTCTTGTAGAGACCGCCAAAATTTTGATGTGAACTGTGACGACCCTAACTTCTAATCACTAAAATTAAGGTTAAATACACGATTAATAACCATAAATCTGGGTTACAAGACATTAAGACTAATTACATTCAAAAAATACAGGGAAATTTGAACCTTAATGTTATTAGAGTGATCAACCAAATAATTACACGCATTCATGTACATAAGAGAAATAAACCCTTATTTATAAGCCTTTGATTCTAGTACCCATACAAGAATTTTCTACCAATGTTTCTAAGTCATCCCTTGAGGTTACCATAGGAAAAACAAAGGTTTTTAGGTTAGAATGAGAATTTCGGACTATTAGCCACAACTAAATGTTTTTGCGCCACGGCCAATTACTCTCGGGTTCACTCTTATATCTTCATAGGTCGAGTTGGAGCTTCATCGGGGTAAGGAAACCTCCTGGAGTCTACCTCGCTCGCCTCTCAATATTGGCAGCGGCCAATTTCTCCTTTAGTCTCAGCTAATTCCTCTCTAGAACGCCTGATACATTTTCACAAAAGTCTACAACAGCCAATTCACATTTAGCCGCAGCGAATTACCCTCTGGACAACTTCCAATTTGGCCCCTCACATTTCACCATAGCTAATTCCACTCCTTACCGCAACGAATTGCTCTCTGGTACTCTCCCTGGGCAACTTTGCCTCTATTGGCCGTGGCTAATAATATTTTAGCTGCAGCGAAATGCCTCTTGATCTTACAACTTCTAAAACCTTGTCTCATACTTTCCACTCTCCCTCCAATGACACCCTAGGGCCCCTCTACCTTAATTTGTGGGGCTCCAATAGCTTTCATGCCTAATTTACCTAGCTAATCTACCATTACTAGTTCAAGACTTAAGTGTTAATTTCTACTCCTCCAACTACCCTATGTCAGCAAGTTCATAGATTAATAACAGCAGAATTTCATAAGCTACCAACAATTATCATTCAAATATTGATTCCTTTAAAGATTTCATGCATCACTAATTCAGGTCTACATCCAATGTGTCATATAATTACATTTCCCACATAGTAAACCATATCATAGATTTCACATAGTTCATACATCCAATACCAAACCAAAATGAGGCCTAACTCCTCAATAGATACATTCCAAGTAATCAAAATACAAACACCAATACTTGGCAATATGATTACATGATGATGCTATACAAAAAAAATACAAAATTTAGCATGTATTCTAGTTAAACCAGTTTAAGTGTAGCCTTCTCCATACATGGTTGGAGCTCATGGATTTTCATCCACTTGCTTCCCTTTACCCTTACCCGAAGAGCCTTCACCTGAAAGTATGATCCCATGAAATGGGGTGAGATGCAAATCTTAGTAACCAAGGAAAATTCCATTCATATATTCCAGTTTAATTAACATATATGCATGATTTCATATAAGCATTAGAAAATATACTAGCCATATCAGTAAATGAAACAATTAGGCTATCTATGATTACTATCCCATACTAGCAATCACAATTCTACATGTTAAAGGCCAATAACACCGGGAGAGGCTCGTCCATGGCATCCACTCCCCAATGAGCACAATCAGGGCTTAGTGCATCTGGGGTCTGTTCATAATCCGGTGCCCGATCGAAGCATGTGCATGGGTGGCAGCCACACCACAGCTCTACCATGGACTCACAAGGTCCAATCACATATAACAGATAGTCAACCAATTCATTTAGCATCAAAATCATAATCATGCAGTGAATACACAATTAAAATAGACATATACATGGAATTAGCATAAACCCTAGTTACCTCACTTGTAGCCAATCTTCTAAAAGCCAATTGGATGCTACTTCAACCTATAGACATAAAACCAAGCCATTACTATCCCTAGTCACAATTTATATCAGCAAACCCATTACTCAAGGAATTAAGCTATATAAGACTACTCAGAAACACTTACCCAATTACTACAAGAACTAAATTTGGATTTGGTTAAGTCTACCCTAGAAATCTCAAAACAACATTTCAAATTCTAAGTAAATTCGCATAAAAACAATACCCATATCATAAATCAGCTATAAGGGTCCCAAACTAGCAGAGAAAGCATCAAAATAGAGAGTTTATACTTACCTAATAACACCTTTAGCCCCAACCTACGAAATTTCACCAAGAAAATCCCAAAAAACCACATTTTAGATTTTGGGTATGGTGAAAATACTCCAAATGAAAAACTAATCTAGCCAAAATGAAGAGAAAGAGAAGGGGATTAAGTTATATAATAAGTACCTTGGCTGATTTTGAGCTTAGAAGTGAGAAATGGGATATTTCTTACCCTAAACCCTAACCTCCCTCTTAAGGTGCGAAAATGCCTCTTGTGTTTGTGTTTCAACAAAGTGTGGAGGGGCTGATGTGTTTAGGGTTTTAGTTGGGTTTTAGTTGGGTCTAATATGGGTCATAGGCTGACCTAAAGGTCCAATTCCAAGTGGGTTTCAAATTTAAGCCTTGTTGGGCCAGCTTTCATGTGTTGGGCTATAGAATTTTAATTGGGTTAGACTAAGTTTAAAGAACTCAATTGATTTGGGTCTGCACAAGGGTTATCGAGCCATTTACAAGAGCTTATACAAGTTGGGTCTTAGGTCTCTAATTCATTAAATTGAATTGGGCCATCATTAGGTGTTCTCTCTTGGGCCAAGTCTCACAATAAAAGGTTGGGTCTACACCTAAAATTATTGGGCCTCTATTAGTTCCTAACCTTGGCCTACTTAATTTAATTTAGGCCTAGATGGGGTTTCTAACTCAATTAAATCTTAAACTCATATTAATAATTTATCTTTCTAAAATTTTCATTCACTTAACTTATCTAGTTATTCTATATTAATTATTCTTAATTAACCCAAATCCATGATTAATACCTTAATTAATTTTGGGGTGTTACATGAACCTTGGGTCTTTATTTGACACAATGCTATTAAGGATACCATGTAATCTCATAATCTCACGAACATACAATTGGGCTAGTCTATCTAGAAGATAAGTGGCTTTAACAGGTAAAAAGTGGGCAGACTTCGTCAATCTATTCACAATCACCCAAATAGCATCATAACCCGAGGATGTTCTAGGCAAACCCATCATAAAATCTATAGATATGCTATCCCATTTCCATTCTGGAATCTCTAAAGGCTGTAACAAACCTGCAGGTCTTTGGTGTTCAATTTAACCCTCTGACAAATTAGACATCTAGCAATAAACTCTGCTATATCTGACTTCATCCTAGGCCACCAAAAACTCTTCTTAAGATCCCTATACATCTTATTAGTGTCTGGATGAATGGTGTACCTACTCTTATGAGCTTCTGACAACATTATATTCCTCAACTCTTCATCCTTGGGTATGCACACTCTACCCTGGTACCTCACCAAGCCATCTTCTAATAGGTCAAAATCTTTGACCTCACCACTCTCCAATTGCTCTCTAATTCTTCCCCAGTATTCATCTAGCTCTTGAGCCTCTTTAATCCTCTTCCTAAGGTCATTTTCTATGCTTAATTCTCCAAAAAGAAGGCCACTAGAATGTACGAAAATGGATAAGTTCAAATCTCTCAATTCCTCAATTAACTTTTGCTCCCTAAGTATCATTATTGCCATATAAATAAATTTCCTACTCAAGGCATCAGCAACCACATTTGCCTTTCCTGGATGATACTTTAAGGAAAAATCATAGTCCTTAAGGAATTCTAATGGAGGTGAGCTAAGAGACTTAAAAGAGCTTGAACAAAATCAAGAACTTGAAAATAAAAAGGCTGGATGTGACTCTAAAAGATGGCCATCAAAAGACCCATTGCAAGGTATATGAGGCCCAATGACAAGATCAAGAGCCAAAGCTATAAAGGAGGCCTTAAATGGAGTGATCCAAAAACTAATGGACTTGGAGCCTATATTCTTAGTTGAATATGAAGCCTAAAAGGAACAAAATGGCATGAAGATTATTTCATATCTACAAGATGCTAGCCCAAGCCTAAAAGGAGCCCAATTGAAGGAGCCAGCCTATTTTCCACCAAAATCTCTTAGTTTTATTTTGTTTTAATTTGATTGTTTCCCTTTCAGATTTTTAGTTTTATTAGGCGCTATTCTTAGTGAATTTGTCCAAACTTAAATTTCTTTTATTTTCCTGCCATGTAAAAGGCGCCACCTAGGAGTTATTTTGTATTTAAGGTTTTATTTTTCAAAGGCCTATATAAGGCCTGCTTGTACCCCAAGAAGGGGAGATCGAATGAATTGTCTTTTTTAGAATCATTTTTAACTTGTGAGGTTTCTCTTGTGGCCTTTGTGTACTGGGAAAAATCTTTGACTTATCAAAGGAGTGGTTTTCTTTGTGGCATCCTGGATTATGGTTCTAAAAGATAGGTTCTCTTAGGGTTCAATTCCATTGACCAATATCTCTTTTTCTTCTTCTTCATTTCTTTCTTTTTTCTTCGTTACTTATTGTCCAGATCTGTGTATTTGCTTGTTCTTGTTATAGCTAAAGATCGATCACTAATTCGTGTCATTTGGGGTTCCTAGAATGGGTTTCTATGGGGTCTCACATCATTTGGTATTAGAGCCCTAGGTTTGCAAGACAAGGTGTGATCTTTCCTTATCTTTCTTTTATGATTCATCAAATCGGTATCTATTCATCATTTTGTGTGTGTCTATTTCTTGTGTTTCCCTTCGTGTTTCTAGATATGTAATAGGTCTTTCTTGTGTCTTAAGACATCTTCTTTCTGCTCATTTTGGAATCACATCAATCCAATATTTCTAGAGTAAGTTATAGCTATTTCTTTCGTGCATGTCATTCTGACCCTTCAAAAATATTGTGTTCTATTTGCAAGTTTTTCTTTTCATGCATCTGTTTCTCATGTTTTCCTTCGTGTTTTTAGATATGTGATAGGTCTTTTTTATGTCTTAAAACCCTTTCTTTCTTGTTGATTTGGAATCGCATCAATTTGATTTTTCTATAGCAAATTATAACCTTTTACTTTCGTGCATGTCTGTCCAGATCTTCAAAGCTTTGTGATCTGTTTCCAAATTTTAGCACCTTTGAGATTAAAAAAAAAAGAGTATATTGCAGTGAAAAAAAATGAACAGTATCACACAAAAAAAGAAAGAATCTATGAAAAAGAAAGTTGTGTTGAAAATTGCAAATTTTGAATTGTTGACTTGAATTACAATTGCTGAAGATCCTTTATTCTTGCAATTACCATTTCTAATTCCTTGAATTGATCTAGTCATTAAATGTCATATTGTGCACAATTCATTAAAGGAAATTTGCATTCATTCACCTTGTTTTAAATTTCAAATTTCTGATTGCTTCATTACTAATTTTAGATTCCAATTTCCTTTCCATCCTTTCCTCTTGATGATTAATCATTTAACCATTTGTTCTTCCATAATCTACCACACACCTTTTGTTCCATAAATTCATTGTCTTCATTTCCTTTCCTAGTCACTCACTGTATTTTCCATTAGCTGCACCTACTTTTTTTTTTCAAATGTTGGACTTTTGTTGTCTCTTTGAGAACTTTGCATCTTGGATTCTAATTTGAGACTACCACTTTATTTGCTACTTCTTTTAATTTGTTGGATTTAATTTAGTACACTATAGGAAGTAAGTTGAGAGGAAAAAGGCAAGAGTGTTTTCATCATTGTAAAAGCCATTACAAGTGTGAAACATGAGTGAATTTGCATCATTTAAAGTGAAACACGTGAAGGAGTGGTCAAGTCAATTTTCTTGCTATTCACTAACCTTTCAAATGCCAATCATGTCTGAAAGTGAAGATAACCAAGTTGACCTTAAATTGTTTATCAAATTTGTTCAAGAATAATTCAAGAGGTTAAATGCTAGGTTGGATCAAATGGATTCTTCTTCTTCCAATAACAAGGCAAGGTGTGGTAGAAACATTGTTCTAGGAGGAGATGAATCTAATTTTGAGGAAGAAAGCTAACATGAAAGAGTTAGGAAAGCTCTACCTCAAAAGAAAGATGCCTTTAGTAACATCAAGATGAAAATCCCTTCCTTTCAAGGGAGGGCTTATCCTAATGTATATCTTGAATGGGAAAAAAAAGTTGAGTTTGTATTTAACTACCAATCTTTTTTAGAGGAAAGTAAAATGAAATAAGCTGCTTTAGAGTTTACAGATTATACAAGTCTATGGTGGGATCAATTAACCACTAGTAGGAGGCGTTCTAGAGAGGGTCCAATTCGGTCTTGGCCAGAAATGAAGGCTCTCATGAGGAAGAGATTTGTCCCTACCTATTACTATAGGGATGTGCACAAGAGGCTCCACAAAATCAAACAAGGATCTATTAGTGTAGAAGAATATTTTCAGCAAATGCAAATTGCCCATTCAGAAGTTACAATGGCAAGATTTCTTAGTAGCTTAGATCCTGAAATTGTTATAGAAGTTGAATTGCAAAACTACCTTGATATGGAGGAGTTATTGCATAAAGCCATTAAGGTGGAGAAGTATTTTAAGGCAAAATAGAAATTGAAATCACATGTTAATTCCAACAAAGACTTCAAGTCCTCTTTCAAGTTTAAGAGAGAGATCAAGCCTAAAGAGGAGAATAAGTTAAAGATGCAAACACCTACTTCTAAAGGTAAATCTGAACCTAAATCTTCTTTTAGTTCTTTTAAAATTAAATGCTTTAGATGTCAAGGTTTTGGTCACACTGCTTCACAATGTCTAAATACAAGGACTATGATTTTGCTTGAGAATGGTGTTGTTACTAGTGAAAGCAGTGGTGATGAAGATGTGGAAGTTAAGTTAAGCTCTAATAGAGGTGATGAATTTGATGTTGAGGTAGCTAAAGCTGTGGTTGGTAAGGCTTTAGTGTCAAGGTGTGCTCTTAGCATCCAACTTAAAGAGGAGCTTGAAAAAGAATAATGAAAGCATATCTTTCACACTAGGTGTTTTGTTAACAATAAGGTATGTAGTCTTATCATTGACAATGGGAGCTGCACTAATGTTGCTAGTACCTTATTAGTTGAAAAGCTAGGTTTGTCGACTAGAAAACACCCCACTCCTTATAATTTGTTGTGCTTTAATGATAATAGGGATGTTAAAGTTACTAAATAGGTTGTTGTAGCATTTTCCATAGGAAGTTACCATGATGAAGTTTTATGTGATGTAGCTCCTATGTATGTTGGACACTTGTTATTGGGTAGACCTTGGCATTTGATAAGAAAGTTAAGTATGATGGTTATACTAACAGGTATTCTCTTGAGTTTTATAAGAAAACCATTATGTTAACTCCTCTCAGACCCTTGTAGGCATATGAAGATCAAAAGTGAATTACTTAAGAATGCAAGCTAAGAGAGAAAGAAAAGAAAGTGCATGAGAAAGAGCAAAAAGAAAGTGAGATGAAGAGAAAAGAAAAGACAGCTATTGAAAAGAAAAGTCAAAAGAGTGAAGAAAAGAAAGTAACACTATTTTCTGGTAGAGGAGAGATTAAAAGGGTTTTATGTAGTGAGACATCTTTTGTACTCTTATATAAGGATGTTTATCTAACCCTTAGTGACCTTGATGAATCTCTTCCTTCTAGTGTTTTGAGTTTGTTGCAGGGATATAAAGACTTGTTTCTGGAAAAGGCACCAGATGGATTGCCTCCCATAAGAGGCATTAAACATAGGATTGATTTTATTCCTGAAGCATCTCTTCCTAATTGACCTGCTTATAGGGCAAATCCAAAAGAGACTAAGGAAATTCAGAGGCAAGTGGAGGAATTCATGGAAAAGGGGTTTATGAGAGAAAGCTTTAGTCTATGTGTTATTCTAGTTATACTTGTGCCTAAGAAGGATGGCAAATGGAGGATGTGTATGGACTGCCGAGCTATCAACAAAATCATAGTTAAGTATAAATATCCCATTCCTAGACTTGATGACATGCTTGATGAGTTGAATGGTGCTTGCTTGTTGTCAAAAATAGATCTTAGGAGTGGTTATCATCAAATTAGGATGAAAGAGGGTGATGAGTGGAAGACTACATTTAAAGCTAAGTTTGGTTTGTATGAATGGCTTGTTATGCCCTTTAGCTTAACTAATGCTCCTAGTACATTCATGAGCTTAACGAATCATGTGTTTCACCCTTACATAGGAAAGTTTGTTATTGTGTATTTTGATGACATTCTTGTGTTTCTAAGAGTCTAAAGGAGCATGTTAAGCATTTGCATTCTGTGTTTGTTATTTTGAGAGAAAATAAACTCTTTGCAAATTTAAAGAAATGCTCTTTCTACTTGGATTCTATTGTTTTCCTTGGTTTTGTTGTAGGTACTAATGGCCTCCAAGTGGATGAAAAGAAGGTGAAGGCAATTCAGGAGTGGCCAACACCTAAGAATGCTAGTGAAATAAGGAGTTTCCATGGACTTGCAAGTTTCTACTGACGTTTTGTAAAGGACTTCTCAACCCTTGCTGTACCTCTAAATGAGCTAGTAAAGAAAAATGTTGTCTTTAAATGGGGTGAGGCATAAGAGGCGGCTTTTAACACTTTGAAAGATAAATTGACCAATGCCTCTCTACTTATTCTTCTTGATTTCTCTAAAGTTTTTGAAGTTGAATGTGATGCCTCTGGAATTGGTATTAGTGTTGTTTTGATGCAAGAGTCTAGGCCTATTGCTTACTTTAGTGAGAAGCTTAGTGGTGCTTGTTTGAATTATTCAACTTATGACAAAGAATTATATGCTTTAAAAAGAACCTTGGAACATTAGCAACATTATTTGTGGTCTAAGGAATTTGTTTTGCATTTTGATCATAAGAGTCTTCAATACCTAAAGACCCAAGATAAGTTGAATAAAAGGCATGCTGTATGGCTTGAATTCATTAAGTCATTTCTTTATGTGCTTAAACATAAAAAGGGGAAAGAAAATGTTATGGCTGATGCTTTGTCTAGGAGGTATAGTCTCATTACATCTATGCAAGTTAGGTTGATTGGTTTTGAATCTTTCAAAAGCATATATAAATGTGATGCTGACTTTGCTGAAATTTGGAAGTTGTGTGAAAAACATAGTGTTGATGATTTCTTTAGATTTGATGGTTTCTTGTTTAAAGGGAATAAATTGTGTGTGCCTGTTTGTTCTATGCATGAGCTTTTGGTTAAAGAATCTCATGGGGGTGGTTTGATGAGGTACTTTGGTATAGAAAAGACTTTATCCATGTTAAAAGAACATTTTTATTGGTCTCATATGCGTAAGGATGTGATTGCTATGTGTAAAAGGTGTATTGTATGCAAGCATGCTAAATCTAAAGTGCAACCACATGGTTTGTATACTCCCTTACCTATTCCTTCTCATCCTTGGGTAGATATTTCAATGGATTTTATGCTTAGATTTCTTAGAACATCTAGTGGAAAGGATAATATATTTGTTGTTGTTGATCAATTTAGTAAAATGACTCATTTTATTGCTTGCTCAAGAACAAATGATGCTGTCTATATTTCTGATTTGTTTTTTTAAAGAGATTGTCAAATTGCATGGTTTGCCCCAATCTATTGTGAGTGACCGTGATGTCAAAATTTGTTAGTCACTTTTGGAAAACTTTGTAGGCTAAGCTGGGTACAAAGTTTGTGTTTTCTATAGTTGCACATCGCCAAACGAATGGATAAACCAAAGTGGTAAATCGAACACTTTCTTCCTTACTGCGTGTTGTAATTCAAAAAAATTTAAAGAATTGGTGACATTATGTCGCGCAATCTCAAATAAAACTAGGAAGCAAAATAAATTTTATAGTTAATGGTGCAATCCTAGGTCATCTCCCTTGGAGTTTATGCCTCAATTTGTTTATGGAAGGGTTATTCTAAGTATTGCTACTTGAAACTTTTTTTGGGGGTTGAAGTACTAGAATTTAATTGACAAAAATCAAAAGAACTTAAACTAAATGAGATGAACAATTAAGAGAATATGGTAGCTAGCTTTACATTGGACTCCCTAAAATTTAATTATCCTTGCCCTTCATTTAGTTTACCAAATTTGGAATTAATTCCTTGCTCTTTAGTGTATTCCCTATAAAGATTCTTGAATAACCATTCAAGGTTTAATTTATTAATTATACAAGGAATTTGCAACCATAAGAAACCTTGAATGACTAATTAATTGAATTAAGAACAAGAACACACCTTAACCAATTTTAATTGATTAATAGAATCTACTACACAATTCACTTAAGATACTAATTAACCAATTAGATTAATTAATTCCTCAAACAATTAATTGCACAAAAATTCTAGTTAATTAATCCAACAACCATTGCATCAATTAACCTAAGATCAAGAGGAATTTGAAAGTAATTTGCATAGCACTAATTCTAGAATTTTTATAAGCATGTGATGATCATAATTAAAATTCCAAAATCAAATTATTTTAAACAATTCATTAAACAGACCAATCCAATAATTTTCAGCAATTAAATTCCTAAATCAATCAACTAAACCTAGTCAAATTAATAAAAAAATTAAATGCTGGAATTAAAAGATATAGCAAGGAGTATTTATCCAAATTGGTGAGAAAATATGGGGCTCAAATCTTCATCTAGGAGTTTCCAAACTTCAGCCAGCCACCATGATAGATTCAAGCTGCCATAGAGATTTTCATTGGAGGAGAGTTGATGGATTGAGTTGCAGCCATGGATGGTTGATGAAAGAAAGCTCCAGGAGTCTCGCGTTTTGCACGTCCTTGCCTCTCCCAGAAGTCTCGTTCTCCACGCCTCTCCTCTATTCTGTTTTCCTCTCCTCGTTTGGAAACCACACCTCCCTCTTGAATGAGTGAATGAATCTATATATAGGCGAGGATTTCCTAAATTATAGAGGCATGAATGTGCTGGACTGTGCGAATGGATCAGAGGCGTGAATTCTTTTAATGATTTCTCGTGCTCACATGCAGCCTCCTTCGTTTCAGATTCATGCAAAAGCATGTCATCTTCCACGTCGTGTTTTTGACGTCAATTTTCAGCTGCTTTTCATCGCTTCTTTTCCTTACTTAATAGTCATGTGCCTCATTTATAATCTTCCCATAATTTTCGTGCTGATGCTACTGCATTCCTCGCGTGTTTTCTTCATGCTCAGCGCACAGCTTCTTTCACATGCTTTTTTTATTTAGCTAACACCACGTAAGCTTCTTCATATTAATATAATTCCATGCTTCTGCTCTTCATTAATTATTTCTCACGTGAAAGTTTCTTCGTGTCAACCCGTAGCTAGTTCTTCATAATCACATGAGAAACCTCTAGCTCACTAACTCGAATCCAGAACATAGGTTCATTACTTGTATGATTCTCCTAATGCAGCTTCTTCCCATAGGTTCTGCATGTTCTCCACATTCTGCACTACATGTTTTTTAATGCATTGTTCTCTCCATATTTTGGTCTAGAGCTTGCTCTGTTCTGTGCTTCTTCTCTTTGATTCATCGCTTCTATTCTTCTCCTCGTTCAACTCGTGGCTTGCTTGCTTTTCTCTTTTTAATCACGTATGAACGTGTAAGCCATGTGTGAGATGGAGCTGTGAGCCTTGTTTTGTTGCTACAATGCGTTGCTTCTGTTCATGCTCTGTTTTCTACGTAAAAACTGTAGCAAACACATTCTGCACCATGTTGAAACTACAGCTCCTTCCATTTGCTCGAGTTTGTTCTGTACTTGCAGTTCCTCTAGCTCCCTCGGCTACTGCAGTCCCTCTCTGCCCAGGCTTTCCTTTTCTCAGACAGTCCAGCAAAGGAGAAGGTGAAGGATGAATGGAACAGCAGCCAGAAAGAAGCGTCCTTCTCCTCTACAGCTTTTCACTCAGCTCGTGTAGCTTCATTCAGCCCACGTTCTGCATGCTTCTTACGTATTGCTTCACTCCTTCAACTCTTCCTTGTGAGCTTCTTTATTTGCTGCTTCTTCGTTGCTCCAGAACCCATAACTCTTTTATTCGATTTTCCCCCAACTCTCCACGTGATTTTTTTCCTGATTTACTGTTGCATTTTTCTGCCCAAGAAAAACCAAACAAATATAAAGACCTAATATATTATTTACAATATTGCCATTATCAGAAATTAATAAAAACAGAATTTTCATCCAATCTTTTCCCTTAATTCATTTTAATTTTTCAATTCATTTGCCCAAAAGAAAATTCTGCACAAAATTAAAAAGTGTTTTAAAGATTGCAAATATTTAATCATCAAAGAATTTTGGAGAATAAAATCTTAGCAATTTAAATCCAAAAATTCTCCTAATTAATTCAAAATTGTATTATTTTCTAAAATTAACCACAAATTCAAATATTGCATAATAAATCTATTTAAGCTCAAATTAATCATTAAAAACAATAATAAATGTGGATAAAAATATATGAAAATTAGCACTTATCAATTCCGCCACACTTATCTCTTTGCACTCCTGGGCACAAGAAGGCTAAAGCTCCCAAAAAAAAGAAATCATGGAAAGGGAATTAAGGAAGAATGAGTTATGTAGGTCACTTAGCACAAGGAAGCTCAAAGCAAATCAATAGGTTAATTCTCCAAGTCATATCACTTGCATCAATGCAACAAATACCGTGGCAATACACTAAAAAAAATGAAATGCAATGAAAGTCCCTCACTTGGATCAGTGTTTATCACTCTACTCTTTAGTGTTTAGGGTGAAGTGTTTACTCTCAATTTTTATCCTACCCAACCTTACTACCATAAGCTTGGCAATCATCTACATCTCCACCACCAAAATCAAATGCCAATGAATGAATCAGAAGGTCTTTATTATGGTTGTAATGTGGGCTAAGGTATGAAACAAGTGGAAAACAAAAAAATGAAGGAAATTCAAGAAGCAAATTCGGATGCCAAAAAAAATCATCAAGAGCATTTAAAATAAGAATAAGGATGGAATGCAAGTGTATCTGAAGGCCTTAATTACAACAAACCAAAAGATATGCACTAAAAGCACAACTTTTCTTTCCTTTTTCTTTTTTTCTTTTTTCTTTTTTTATCTTCTCTCTATATATATTTTTTTTTCAAATGCTTTGCTTTTCCCTTTTTTTTTTATTTCAAATGCTTTTTTTTTATAAGCAACAAACAACTGGCCTATAAATGCTGTGGAAAATGCACCTCCATCCACCTTAACAAGATATAATGCTCTTAATAATTAAAAACATCCAGATCAAGGTAGGAAAAATATCCATTTGTTTGGTTTTTTATGGCTAAAAGGTTAAAAGGGAAACATATATATGGCTCAAAAGGGGAAGAACAAATGGATTGAACACCTGCAGGATAGCTTTTTGGCTCTAGCTAAAATTAAACAGCAATGAATGCCTTAATCATTTTCATGCATGGCAAATGAATAAATGTGGCCTTGAATAAGATTCAAGCCAAGTTCTAGAGTAAAAGTAAGATAGGGGATACACACTACAAATGAATAAATAATAGGTTCAAACATCTCATAGGGTAAATTGACCATCATCAAATTTTGTTAAAACAAGCTAATTGCCACTTAACTTGCATTCTCAACACAAGGTCAATTCCTTATCAAATCAAGATATATCAAAGCTATGATCCCCTTGATACTAGCAATTTCCACAAAAGCATAACTTTTTTTTTTTCAAAAACTGAAAAATAACACAAAACTTCAAGAGACTAAAAGCCTAGAAACTAGAAAAATCAACTAACCAAAACGAAACAAAACAACAAATTTATTTGTATCCCCCCCACACTTAAACATTGCATTGTCCTCAATGCCAGCACACAATCCAATAAACAGATAGAGACAACACAATAGAAAAGGGGAAAGGGAAAGAGTACAACTGGGTATTAGGGTGGATCATGAAGCTGGAGCTCCTCCTTGTCATCGCTTGGAACTCCTTCGTGAAAGTGCTTGAGCCGATATCCATTAACTTTAAATTTAGCTCTTGTCTGCTCATTCTGAAGCACAACTGCACTAAAAGGGAATACATCAGAAACTATATAAGGACCTTCCCATTTAGAACGAAGTTTACCTGGCATAAGCTTTAAGCGAGATTTATAACGTAGAACTTTTTGGCCGATGGAAAACTCTTTCCTTGCAATCATCTTATCATGGAATGCCTTTGTCTTTTCTTTATAGATTCTTGCATTATCATAGGCTTCCAATCTGATTTCTTCAAGCTCTTGGAGTTGGAATTTCCTGTGAGATCCCGCTCTATTCAAATCCAAATTACATTTCTTTACAGCCCAGTAAGCTTTGTGCTCCACTTCTACCGGTAAGTGACACGCTTTTCCAAATACCAGCCAATAAGGCGACATGCTAATAGGAGTCTTGTAGGCAGTCCTATAGGCCCAAAGTGCATCATCGAGCCTCTTGCTCCAATCCTTCCTATTTGGCTGCACTATTTTCTCCAAAATTTGCTTCACCTCTCGGTTAGAAATTTTTGCTTGGCCATTTGTTTGAGGGTGGTATGGAGTAGCTACTTTATGCACAACACCATACTTGCTAAGCAAGCTATACATACTCCAGTTGCAAAAATGAGTGCCCTGGTCACTGATTATAGCTCTGGGGATACCAAACCTGTAGAAAATGTGAGAGCCAACAAACTCTACAACCACAGAAGAATCATCAGTCCTAGTGGGTTTTGCTTCCACCCACTTCGAAACATAATCAACAGCCAATAAGATGTATGAAAATCCAAAAGAAGTTGGAAAAGGTCCCATAAAGTCAATGCCCCACACATCAAAAACTTCACAAAACAAAATGGGATGTTGTGGCATTTCATTTCTCCTAGATATGCTACCTGTTTGTTAACACCTGGCACATCTTTTACAAAAAGCAAAGGCATCACGAAACAAAGTAGGCCAATACAATCCACTATCTAAAACCTTCCTAGCTGTGCGTTTTGGACTAAAATGTCCTCCACATGCAAGTGTGTGACAGAAATTCAAAACAGAATCAAATTCTACATCAGGTACATAACGTCTAATCACTTGGTCACTGCATAGTCTCCACAAATATGGATCGTCCCAAATATAATACCTAGCTTCACTCCTAAACTTATTCAACTGATGTTTATTCAAATCAATAGGCAGTTCAGAAGCAGCTAGATAATTCGCTAAATCTGCATACCATGGGTAGGAACTATGCGTAACACACAAATGCTCATAAGGGAAATCATCATCAATGGGTAAGGAATTTACCTTTGGAGCCTCAATTATGCTCAAGTGATCTGCCACCAAGTTTTTAGCTCCACTTTTATCCCGGATGTCAATATCAAATTCTTAAAGTAGAAGCATCCATCTGATCAATCTTGGCTTTGCATCAGGCTTCTTTAGCAAGTACTTCAAGGCTGCATGATCAGTAAAAACAATGACTTTAGTATCAAGCAAATAAGATCTAAATTTATCCAAAGCAAAAACAATAGCAAGAAGCTCCTTTTCTGTGGTTGTATAATTTGCTTGGGCCCCATCCAGAGTCTTGGATGCATAGGCAATCACATGGGACCTTTTATTCACTCTTTGGCTCAATACTGCACCTACAGCAAAATTAGATGCGTCACATAAAAGTTCGAATGGAAGGTTCCAATCGGGGGGTTGAATAATGGGTGGGGAAGTCAAGCATTTCTTAAGATCATCAAAAGCTGTCTTGCATGCATCATCAAAATGGAAATTAACATCCTTTTGTAACAGCTTAGACAATGGCAAAGCAATTTTACTAAAATTTTGAATGAATCTTCTATAGAAACCTGCATGACCTAGAAAAGATCGAACCTCCCGAACACATGTCAGGTATGGTAGAGAAGTAATAACATCTATCTTAGCTTTATCAAACTCTATGCCCTGCTCAGATATAATATGACCTAATACTATACCTTTTCGAACCATAAAATGACACTTTTCAAAATTAAGTACAAGGTTCTTCTCTATGCATCTAGCTAGGACTCTATCCAAACTACACAAGCAATCATCAAAAGAGTTTCCATAAACAGTGAAGTCATCCATAAAAATTTCTATACAGTGTTCCAGGAAATCACTAAAAATAGAAACCATGCACCGCTGGAAGGTTCCAGGGGCATTGTAAAGACCAAAAGGCATGCATCTGTAGGCATATGTTCCAAATGGGGATGTGAATGTCGTCTTCTCTTGTTCCTCCGGGGCTATGCATATCTGGAAATACCTTGAAAATCCATCCAGAAAACAGTAGTGAGATTTTTCAGCTAAACGCTCAAGCATCTGATCAATAAAAGGGAGGGGGTAATAATCTTTTCTAGTGACTAAATTAAGCCTTCTATAATCAATGCAAACCCTCCAACTATTTTGTACACGGGTGGGCACCAATTCATTATGCTCATTCCGAACAACTGTGACCCCTGATTTCTTTGGAACCACCTGCACAGGGCTAACCCACTGACTATCAGAAATAGGATATATAATACCAACAGATAAAAGTTTAGAAACTTCCTTTTTAACCACATCCAAAATAAAAGTAGGTTCAATCGCCTTTGAGGTTGTCGCACTGGCTTTGCCCCATCTTCCAACAGAATTCTGTGCATGCATGTATCAGGGCTAATGCCAGGTATGCCAGCTAAGGTCCACCCTATTGCTTGTCTTCTCTTCTTTAAGACCGCTAAAAGCTTCTCTTCCTCCTCTGGAGTGATGTCATTAGTTACTATCATTGGAAGCTTCTCATCTTTCTCTAAATAGGCATACTTGAGATTGTCTAGTAGTAGTTTGAGCTCTAAGGTGGGAGCTTGCTCAACTGACAGTATGAGTTGTTTGATTTCAATCTCTTCCATGTTGAATACCTGTTCAGACAATTCACAGACAGAAGAAACAACTTTCCCAGCCTTGGGAATATTAGTAGTATGGGAAGAGTCAAAAGAATCAGCAGTTAAGTGAAAATTAGCATCACGATTCCCTAAGCTATCTATATCATCATGCAAAGAATCATTAGTACTAGAAAGGTTAACAAGAGCAGTGAAATCGACAGAGGTTCTAGATGAAATAGAATCATTCTGATAATCGATAAATTTCTTATAGTTAATATCATCATGTAAGCTCAAAAATTCATCAATTTCTCTACATATAGTACAAGAATGAGAGTCATCACAATTATGTCTCAGAGAATCATCAAGATCAGCAATATCACAGGAGTTAGTCAATAAACTATCCCTAAAATCAACACTAGCATCATCAATTAGCATATCAATCAGGCTGATACTACAAACAGAGTTGTCATCACAGGGATGTTTCATGGCATCAAATATATTAAATTGTATCACATTGCCAGCAAACTCCAATTGAAGAGTACCCTCATGCACATTTATAATCGTCTTTGCAGTTTTTAAGAAGGGTCTACCTAAGATGAGTGGGGCATGTCCACTAGATCTATATCTATCATCCTCCTTATTAAGGACATAAAAATCAGCTGGAAAAATCAAGTCCTTTACCTTAACCAGAACATCCTCTAATACTCCTGAAGGATAGGCAATGCTCCTATTTGCTAGCTACACAACCACTCCTGTAGGTTTCAGCTCTCCCATATGCAAAGATGAATAAATAGATTTAGGCATAACATTTATAGCAGCACCAAGATCAATCAAAGCATCAAAAAATTCAAAATTCCCAATAGTGCATGGGATTGTAAAAGTGCCCGGATCTTGACACTTAGTGGGCATTGCTGGCTATATGAGTGCTGAAACATTCTTGCCAAAATTGACTTTTTCATTCCCTCTTAGACGCCTCTTGTTGGTACATATTTCCTTGAGAAACTTGGCGTATTTAAGAATAGTCTTGATTGCCTCCAATAATGGTATGTTAACCTCAACCTTCTTGAACATCTCAAGAATTTCTTTTTCCATTTCTGCTTCAGTTTGCTTCCTTCCCAAGGTAGGTCTATGTGGGAAAGGTAAGATCTTCTTTGGCTCCTCTTCTTTGTTAGGATCATTTAGTGCAACGTGTGTTTTTTATGACGCCGGCTTATCCATGGTAATGATATCAGAGGATCCCTGAACCTCTCTCCCACTCCTAAGAGTGATAGCACTAACATTGCTACTATTCCTTAGATTGACAATTGTCTGATAAGGTAACTGGCCTGACCCTTGGCTTTTTATTTCACTGAGAGAAGTGGCAAATTGGCCTAACTGAGTATCAACCCTCCTTTCTAAATTTTGCACTACTTGTGTGAGTTTTACATTACTCTTCATAAGATGTTTCATCAAATCCCCTATATTATCCCCTTTTTTTGGTTCCTCCTGTATAGGAACTGATTGCCTAATAGGTTGGGAAGACTGTGCATTGGGTCCCGCAATATTATATCTATTTTGCTGTTGCCCTCCCCCATATCTCAGGTTGGGATGATCCCTCCATCCTAGATTGTATGTATTAGAATAGGGATCATATTTTTGCTACCCTTGTTGCATTAGCCTAACTGGATACATCCCAGCACAAGCCTCTACTCTGTCCTCTAACATAGGGCACTGATCAGTAGCATGTGTGGCCAAACAGCATATATCACACAGGGGTCCCACCAAGGTAGTAGAAGTAGATGTCTGCCCAGGTGCATAGCACTGTGGATAAGAATATGTCTGAGTAGAATAGGACTGTGGTGCACAAGTCTGAGAGGGTGTAGAGGATGACTGTGGCTGTTGCCGATCTAAAGCAAGCCGTTGGAGCACAGAAGACATTACATCAATCTTGCTCTTAAGTCTCTGACCATAGTCTGGAGCATATAATTCACTGAGTCCTCTTACTATTTGCATTGATCTGGATCCAAACTGCTGAGCATTCTGAGCCATCTTATCAATCAACTGCCAGGCCCTTGTAGGTGTCAGATCACCTAAGGCTCCGCCAGAGGTAGCATCAATCATGTTTCTATCCATGTTCAACAACCCCTCAAGAAGTATTGAATAAGTAACTGATCAGAGAATTGATGGTGAGGACAATTAGCCAGCAACCTCTTAAATCTTTCCCAATATTCATATAAAGTTTCTCCACTATTCTGTCTGATCCCACATATTTCCTTCCTTATTGATACAGTGCGAGACGCAGGAAAAAATTTCTACAAAAATAGCCTCTTTAGTTGGTCCCAAGAAGTAATGGCACCGTGAGGTAAATAGTACAACCAGTCTTTAGCTAAACCATCCAGGGAAAAAGGAAATGCTCTGAGTTTAATTTGTTCCTCTGAGACTCCCTGTGGCTACATTGTAGAGCAAACAACATGAAATTCCTTCAGATGTTTGCGAGGGTCGTCTCTTGCAAGTCCATGAAATTTAGGAAGTAAGTGAATCAAACCAGATTTAAGCTCAAAATTTGCATCTAGTTCTGGATATTGTATACAGAGATTTTGATAATGCACGTTAGGAGCTGTCAATTCTCTAATGGTTCTGGCATATATGTTATCATTTACATTGGCATTCAAGTTAGCCTGAACATGCATATTCATGTTAGCATTCATATGATCTTGTTCAGCCATATTATCACCAACAAATTGAAGTACACAATCAACTCCTTGCACACAATCAAAAGCAGAAGAAACAGAACTACGAATTCCTACAGTTTCTTTGTTCTTCTTATTCCTTACTTGTCTTCTAAAGATTTTTTCGATTTTCGAATCCAAATCAATTAATTTTTCACCAGAGCTCCTTGTCATAAACCAATTAGACAAGCAAAAACTAAGAAGGAACACAAGAAATCAACAAATAAAAATTAAAACAATAAATCTAGAAAAATTAGAAAAATTCTAGAAAAATCGAGAAAATACTAAAAAATTAGAAAAAGTGCTTAAAACATTGGAATTTGGCCAAAAACTGGTATACCTAATAGCTATGCTATTACTTTTGCTTAAGATACCCAAAAACTTTGGAAAACAAATTTTGAGAATTTTCTAGATATTTCAAACAAAAATTCCAGCAAGCAGCAAAATTAGATTAAGCAACCGAATGATCCAATTCCAAATTCAAAACAAGGGAAAATAGGACAAAAAAACAAAGCAAAAATAGGGCAATTAAATACTAAGAAAGCCTTCCAAACAAATAAGAAACTAAACTCCCCGGCAACGGCGCCAAATTGACGATTGTGTCGCGCAATCTCAAATAAAACTAGGAAGCAAAATAAATTTTATAGTTAATGGTGCAATCCTAGGTCATCTCCCTTGGAGTTTATGCCTCAATTTGTTTATGGAAGGGTTATTCTAAGTATTGCTACATGAAACTTATTTTGGGGGTTGAAGTACTAGAATTTAATTGAACTAAATTTAATTGACAAAAATCAAAAGAACTTAAACTAAATGAGATGAACAATTAAGAGAATATGGTAGCTAGCTTTGCATTGGACTCCCTAGAATTCAATTATCCTTGCCCTTGATTTAGTTTACCAAATTTGGAATTAATTCCTTGCTCTTTAGTGTATTCCCTATAAAGATTCTTGAATAACCATCCAAGGTTCAATTTATTAATTATACAAGGAATTTGCAACCATAAGAAACCTTGAATAACTAATTAATTGAATTAAGAACAAGAACACACCTTAACCAATTTTAATTGATTAATAGAATCTACTGCACAATTCACTTAAGATACTAATTAACCAATTAGATTAATTAATTCCTCAAACAATTAATTGTACAAAAATTCTAGTTAATTAATCCAACAATCATTGCATCAATTAACCCAAGATCAAGAGGAATTTGAAAGTAATTTGCACAACACTAATTCTTGAATTTTTATAAGCATGTGATGATCATAATTAAAATTCCAAAATCAAATTATTTTAAACAATTCATTAAACAGACCAATCCAATAATTTTCAGCAATTAAATTCCTAAATCAATCAACTAAACCTAGTCAAATTAATAAAAAAATTAAATGCTGGAATTAAAAGATATAGCAAGGAGTATTTATCCAAATTGATGAGAAAATATGGGGCTCAAATCTTCATCTAGGAGTTTCCAAACTTCAGCCAGCCACCATGAGAGATTCAAGCTGCCATAGAGATTTTAATTGGAGGAGAGTTGATGGATTGAGTTGCAGCCATGGATGGTTGATGAAAGAAAGCTCCAAGAGTCTCGCGTTCTGCACGTCCTTGCCTTTCCCAGAAGTCTCGTTCTCCACGCCTCTCCTCTATTTTGTTTTCCTCTCCTCGTTTGGAAACCACACCTCTCTCTTGAATGAGTGAATGAATCTATATATAGGTGAGGATTTCCTAAATTATAGAGGCATGAATGTGCTGGACTGTGCGAATGGATCAGAGGCGTGAATTCTTTTAATGATTCCTCGTGCTCACATGCAGCCTCCTTCGTTTCAGATTCATGCAAAAGCACGTCATCTTCCACGTCTTGTTTTTTACGTCAATTTTCAGCTACTTTTCATCGCTTCTTTTCCTTACTTAATAGTCACGTGCCTCATTTATAATCTTCCCATAATTCTCGTGCTGATGCTACTGCATTCCTCGCGTGTTTTCTTCATGCTCAGCCCACAGCTTCTTTCACATGTTTTTTTTATTTAGCTAACACCATGTAAGCTTCTTCATATTAATATAATTCCATGCTTCTGCTCTTCATTAATCATTTCCCATGTGAAAGTTTCTTCGTGTCAACCTGTAGCTAGTTCTTCATAATCACATGAGAAACCTCTAGCTCACTAACTCGAATCTAGAACATAGGTTCATTACTTGTGTGATTCTCCTGATGCAGCTTCTTCCCATAGGTTCTGCATGTTCTCCATGTTTTGCACTACATGTTTTTTAATGCATTGTTCTCTCCATATTCTGGTCTAGAGCTTGCTCTGTTCTGTGCTTCTTCTCTTTGATTCATTACTTCTATTCTTCTCCTCATTCAGCTCGTGGCTTGCTTGCTTTTCTCTTTTTAATCACGTATGAACGTGTAAGCCATGTGTGAGATGGAGCTGTGAGCCTTGTTTTGTTGCTACAATGCATTGCTTCTGTTCATGCTCTGTTTTCTACGTAATAACTGTAGCAAACACATTCTGCACCATGTTGAAACTGCAGCTCCTTTCATTTGCTCGAGTTTATTTTGTACTTGCAGCTCCTCTAGCTCCCTCGGCTACTGCAGTCCCTCTCTGCCCATGCTTTCCTTTTATCGGACAGTCCAGTGAAGGAGAAGGTGAAGGATGAATGGAACAGCAGCCAGAAAGAAGCGTCCTTCTCCTCTGCAGCTTTTCACTCAGCTCGTGTAGCTTCATTCATCCCACGTTCTGCATGCTTCTTACGTATTGCTTCACTCCTTCAACTCTTCCTTGTGAGCTTCTTTATTTGCTGATTCTTCGTTGCTCCAGAACCCATAGCTCTTTTATTTGATTTTTCCCTAACTCTCCACGTGATTTTTTTCCTGATTTACAGTTGCATTTTTCTGCCCAAGAAAAACCAAACAAATATAAAGACCTAATATATTATTTACAATATTGCCATTATCAGAAATTAATAAAAACAGAATGATCATCCAATCTTTTCCCTTAATTCATTTTAATTTTTCAATTCATTTGCCCAAAAGAAAATTCTGCACAAAATTAAAAAGTGTTTTAAAGATTGCAAATATTTAATCATCAAAGAATTTTGGAGAATAAAATCTTAGCAATTTAAATCTAAAAATTCTCCTAATTAATTCAAAATTGTACTATTTTCCAGAATTAACCACAAATTCAAATATTGCATAATAAATCCATTTAAGCTCAAATTAATCATTAAAAACAATAATAAATGTGGATAAAAATATATGAAAATTAGCACTTATCAATTGGGAAAAGTGTTTGCCTCACATTGAGTTTGCATATAATATTGCCTTGCATTCTACAACTGAGTTTTCTCCTTTTGAGATTATATATAGTTTTAATCCTTTGACTCCCTTGGATTTACTTCCTTTGACTTGTAATAAGTTTGCTAACCTTGATGGAGCAAAGAAAGCTAAGTTTGTGTAGGATCTTCATCCTAAGGTTAAGGCGAACATTAAGCACAAGAATGAGCAATTTGCTCAACATGCTAATAAAGCCCAAAGGAAGGTTATCTTTGAACCAGGAGATTGGGTGTGGGTTCATTTAAGGAAAGAAAGGTTTCCTGAACAAAGGAAGTCCAAATTACATCTAAGAGGTGATGGTCCTTTCCAAGTGTTGGAAAGAATAAATAATAATGCATATAAAATTGATTTACCTAGTTCTTATGGGAATGTAAGCGCAACTTTCAATATGGCTGACCTTTCTCCTTTTGATGTTGCAGATTCGAGGGCGAATCCTTTTCAAGAGGGAGGAAATGATGGAGGTGACCTAAGAGACTTGAAAGAGCTTGAACAAAATCAAGAACTTAGAAACAAAAGGGCTGGACATGACTCTAAAAGATGGCTAATAAAAGACCCATCGTAAGGTATGGGAGGCCCAATGACAAGATCAAGAGCCAAAGCTATGAATGAGGCATTAAATGGAGTGATCCAAAAACTAATGGACTTGAAGCCTATATTCTTAGCTGAATATGAAGCCTAAAAGGAACAAAATGACATGAAGATTATTTCATATCTACAAGATGTTAGCCCAAGGCCAAAAGGAGCCTAATTGAAGGAGCCCACCATTTTCCAATAAATTCTCTTAGTTTTATTTTGTTTTAACTTGATTGTTTTCATTTCAGATTTTTAGTTTTATTAGGCACCATTTTTGGTGAATTTGTCCAGACTTAAATTTCTTTTATTTTTTTGCCATGTAAAAGGTGCCACCTAAGAGTTATTTTAAGTTTAGGGTTTTATTTTTCAAAGGTTTATATAAGGCCCACTTGTACTCCAAGAAAGGGAGATTGAATGAATTATCTTTTTAGAATCATTTCTAACTTGTGAGGTTTCTCTTATGGCCTTTGTGTACTGGGAAAAATCTTTGACTTATTAAAGGAGTGGTTCTCTTAGGGTTCAATGTCATTGACCAACATCTCTTCTTCTTCTTCTATGTTCCTTTCTTTATTCTTCATTGCTTGTTGTCCAAATCTGTGTATTTGCTTGTTCTTGTGTTACAGCCAAACTCTAATCACTGATCCGTGTCATTTGGAATTCCTAGAATGGGTTTCTATGGGCTCTCACATTAAATTCCATCCACCTTCTTTGCCTCATGTTCAACTCCGTCTGGTTAAACAAGTACTTCAAACTCTTGTAATCACTATACACCTCAAATTGGGTATTATAGAGATAGTGCCTCCAAATCTTAACGGCAAAAATTACAGCCGCTAGTTCTAGGTCATGGGTGGGATAATTCTCCTCATAGGGTCTAAGTTGTCTAGAGGCATAGGCTATCACCCTACCTTGTTGCATCAAGGCACACCCCAATCCCTTCTTAGATGCACCACTATAGATCGTGAAAGTCTCCTTAGAGTCAGGTATCACTAACACAAGTGAGGTGGTCAACTTATCCTTAAGCTCTTGAAAGGCATCTTCATACTTGGAATCCCAGACAAAGAGTTGGTCCTTCTTAGTCAACTTAGTCAAAGGCATGGCTAACTAAGAAAATCCATTAATGAATCTTCTATAGTAGCCAAGTAGACTTAGGAAACTATGGATTTTGGTCACTGTCTTGGGTTTTTCCCAGTTTGGTACCACTTCTACCTTACTAGGATCTATCATTACCCCTTGTTTTGATATCACATGACCTTGGAATTTAACTTGTAACCAAAACTCACACTTGCTCAACTTAGCATACAACCGATGCTCTCTCAATGTTTGAAGAACTATTCTAAGATTCTTTTCATGATTTTCACTACTTTTATAGTAGATAAAGATGTCATCAATGAACACTACCACAAATTGATCAAGATAGAGCCTAAAAATCCTATTCATGTAATCCATGAAAATAGTGAGGGCATTGGTTAACCTGAAAGGCATGACTAAGAACTCATAATGGCCATATTGAGTCCTAAAAGCCAATTTAGGTACATCTTCAGCTTTGACTCTAAGTTGGTGGTATCCTGATCTAAGATTTATCTTGGAAAAGATTGATGCCCCAGCTAGTTGGTTAAGCAAGTCATCAATTCTAGGCAAAGGGTATTTGTTCTTGATGGTTACTTAGTTCAACTGCCTATAGTCAATGCAAAGTCTAAGACTACCATCCTTCTTCTTGACAAACAACACCGGTGCTCCCCACAGAGACACACTTGGCCTAATGAACCCCTTCTCAAGCAACTCCTTTAACTGACTTTTTGACTCAACTAATTCAGTGGGCGCCATTCTATATGGAGCCTTAGAAATTGGACCTGTACCAGGTACTAAATCAATGGAGAATTCTAACTCTCTCTCTAGAGGTAGTCCACTAAGCTCCTTAGGAAAAACTTTGAGAAATTCCCTAATCATAGGTATATCTTCCAACCCATCATCAACCTCAACATGCAATGAAAAAAACATTAAAAACCCTTGGCAACCACGCCTAAGGTACCTCCCAGCTTAGGCAGCAAACACACAAGCAAGCTTAGCCACAGGATAAGTTTCAAGTATATTGGTAGGTAAAGAAATAGTCTTATGGTTACAATCAAGTATTATATTATTAGCTGACAACTAATCTATACCAATGATTACATCAAAATCACACAAGGGGATACAAATTAGGTCAAGGGTAGTATAACGGCTATCCAATTGTATAGTACAATTCAAGCATACATCCGATATAACCATAGAATATCCAGTAGGGGTGGACACAGATAGTTCAAATGGCAACAGGCTAATTTTAAGACCTAAACACTTAACACAGTCATATGAAATGAATGAGTGGGTCGCCCTTGAGTCAAGCAATACATCTACAACATGATTATGGACAAGTAAAGTACCTCAGATCAGACTAAGGGATCTGCTAGCCTCTTATTACATAAGTGCAAACACCCTTCCCTGTGTAGGTGGTTTAACAGATGAGGCCAACTCTTGTGACACCATGCAAGTCTATGGATAGTGTCCAGGCTTCCTATAATTATAGCACACCAGGTATGATCCATTTCCATGGTTCTTCCCACACTTGACACAAGTTGGTAGGGCACTCATTGCACTTATTGGGGGTCCTATGCTTTTTCGGTGAGGGACATTCTTTAAGGGTGGTCTCCTACCCCAAGAGCCATTACCACTGCTAGCTCCCTTTTTAATTTCGCTCCTAAAAGGCTCCATGCCTCGGTCACGCTTACCCTCTATGGTCTTCTTCCATTTGGCCTCACTTTCAATCATGGCCCTCTCTGTCACTTTACACTTTTCCACTAATTCATCAAAATTACAAATTTATAGAGATACAATTTTTCCCTTCAACTTTGATTTCAGGCCTCTTTCAAATTTCTCAGCCTTCCATGGCTTATCATCAAATTGTTTCAAGTAGAAGGAGAAGCGAGACAACTGAATGAACTTGGCTGCATATTGATCCACATTCATGTCCCCTTGTTCAAGGAAGTTAAACTCAGCTTCCTTGTCAGCCCTCACTGAAGGTGGGAAATACTTACCCTCAAAGGCAGTTTGGAAACTTTCGCAAGTCAAGAGTATCCCCCTTGAAGTCAACAACCTGGAGGCACTCCTCCACCATTGCTCAGCCTCACCTTCTAATTTATATATGGCCAACTTTGCCTTTTGCTCCGTAATGCATGTCATGACCTTAAATATCTTCTCTATTTGCATTAGCTACCTCTCAGCTTTCTCAGTGTCTAATTCCCCCAAAAATGATAGAGGATCGGCCTTTCTAGACTTGGTTAACATAATAGAGAGGTCACCATCCTCCCCTTAGTGTCCCACCCCAAGGTTCTAACCAGCACTAACACGGTTCTCCACTGGCACTTCTTGATTCTGCTTATTCATGGTTTTATGTAATTGTTGTAGCATTTGAACAGTTGCTGCATGAGCCTCGACTTGCTCGTGAAGCTAGTCAGTCATTGCCCTAACTGTAGCTTCATGGGCCTTAACTTGTTCTCTCATTCAGTTGGCCATTGCAGCCATGGCCTCTTGCATTTCTCTTAGCATCTCAGCAATTTCTCTATGTGCAGCCATCTTACTCTGCAATGCCACAAGCATCCCCCATTAAGCTACAATCTAAAGGCAATCCAAACATAACTCTACCCATAGTAGGTACATACAAGTATAGGAGCTATCACCAAATCACAATGTTCCTATTCCTATCATGCATTTATCATGATTGCTAAGTTTTCTAACCATAAGGTTGTAAATCAAACACAATTGCCTGAACCATTGCTTTGATACCAACTATAACGAGCCTAATGTCTAATCATAATAAACGTAAATATGCGAATATCAACTATAATTCAAGGTTTAAGGTCATCACAATTAATTACTTTAAGAAAAAGAGGAGAAAATTTTAACCTTGATGCTATTAGAGTTATTACCAATTAATCACAACCATTCAAGCACATAAGTGAATCAAATTTCCCAAGTAAAGCCTCTAAATCTATTATCGATTAATTTCAAGTCTCAAAAACCCCTTGTTCAAGTGTTTCTCAGTCATCCCTTAATGTTGCCATAGGAAAAACTAAGGTTTCTAGGTTATTATAAGGAATTGAGTACCTTCGCCGCAACTAAATACTCTTCGTGCCATGGCCAAATGCTCTCTAGATCACCTGACACATTTTTCACAAAATTCACCACCACCAATTCCCCTTTTTGCCATAGCAAATTACTCTCTGGATGACTTCCAATTTAGCCTTTCACATTTCACCATGGCGAATTCCACTTCTCACCGTGGCCAATTGTTCTTTGTTACTCTTCCTGGGCAACTTCGCCTCTATTGGCTGCGACTAAGACTATTTTGGCCATGGCAAAACACCTTATGGTCACTTTTAAAATTTTTTCTTATATACTCCAACTCTCCCTCTAGTGACACCTTAGGGCCACTCTACCTTAATTTGTGGGGCTCTAATAGCTTTCATTTACTAATTTACCCAACTTATCTATCATTACTAGTTCAAGACTTAAATGTTAATTTCTACTCATCCAACAACCTTATATCAGCAAGTTCATAGATTAATGACAATAAGAATTCATGAACTATTAATAATTATCATTCAAATACATATTCCATTAGAGATTCCATGCATCACTAGTTCAGGTTAACATCTAATGTATCACATGATTACATTCCTGGACAGTAGACCATATCATAAATTCAACAAGGTTCATAGTAGATATTATAAGTTCATACATTCAATACCAAACTAATATGAAGCCTAGCTCCTTAATAGTTACATCCTAAGCAATCGATATACAAGCTCCTACACTTGTCAACATGATTACATGATGATGCTATACAAGAAGGAATACAAAATTTAGCATCTACTCTACTCAGGTCAGTCTAAGTGTAGCCTTCCCCACACATGGTTGGAGCTTATGAATTTTCATCCACTTACTTCCCCTTATCCTTACCCGAAGAGCCTTCACCTAAAAGTATGATCCCATGAAACAGGGTGAGATGCAAATCTTAGTAACCAAAGGCAAGTTCCATTCATATATGCTAATTTAATTAATATATGCATATGAATTCAATTGAACATAAAAAAATATACCAGTCATATTAGCAAATGAAACAATTAGGCTATCTATGATTACTATCCCATACTAGCAATCACATTTCCATAAAAGGCCAATAACATCGGGAGAGCCCTGTCCACAGCACCCACTCCTTAGAGCACAACTAGGGCTCAGTGTTTCTAGAGTTTGATCATAACCTAATGCCCGATCGAAGTACATACACGGGTGGCAACCGAACCACAGCTCCACCATGAAATCACAAAGTCCAAACACAATATAATAGACAGCTAATCAATTCATTTAGCATTTCAAATCTTTCATGTGCAGCAAATATAAAATTAAAGTAGATATATGCATAAAATTACAAAATCCTTGGTTACCTCACTTGTAGCCAATTCTTTAAAAGCCAACAGAATGCTACTTCAGCCTATAAACATAAAACTAAGCTATTACTATCCCTAATCACAATTTATATCTGCAAACCCATTACTCAGGGAGTTAAGCTATAAAGGACTACTTAGAAAATACTTACCTAACTACTACAAGAATCAAATTTAGATTTAGTTGTGCCTACACCAGTAATCTCATAACAACACTTCAAATTTTGAGTAAATTCGTTAAAAATAATACCCATATCATAAATCAGCTATAGGGGTCCTAAACTAAAAAAAAATGTATCAAAATGAGAAGTTTATACTTACCTAATAATATCCCTAGCCTCAACCTCCAAAATTTCACCATGAAACACCAAACAATAAAGTTCAGATTTTGGGTGTGGGTAAAAATGCCCTAACTGAAAAACTAATCAGGTCAAATTGAAGAGAAAGAGGTGATGATTAAGTTATATAATAACTACCTTGGCTGATTTTAAGCCTAGAAGTGAGAAATGTTAGATTTCTTGCTAAGAACCCTAGCCTCCCTCTAAATCTTTGAATTTTGCTTTGCCCCTTTTGTTTTTTTCTACAAAATGGGAAGGAGGCTGAGTGTATTTAGGGTTTAAGTTGGGTCCTAAATAGGTTACAGGTTCACCCAAAGGCCCAAATCTACATGAGTTCAGATTTTATGCTTGTTAGGCCTTATTTCATGAGTTGGACTATAGAAATTTGATTGGGTTAGGCCAAGTTCCAAGAATCAATCTAATTTGGATTTGCATAATGTGTGTTGGGCCAACTATAAGAGCTCATGTAAATTAGGTCTTAGGCCTCTATCTCACTAAATTAGATTGGGTCATTGCTAGGTGATCCCTCTTGGCCCAAGTCTCATAATAAGGGGTTAGATCTGTACCTAAAATCATTAGGCTTCCATTAATCCTTATCCATGACTTACTAAAATTAATTTTGGGCCCAAATTAAGCTTTAACCTAATTGAAATCTTAAACCCATATTAATAACTTATTTCTCTATAAATTTCCATTCATATAACTTACCTAATTATTCCATAATAATTATTCTTAATTAGTCCAAATCAATGATAAACACCTTAATTAATTTTGGGGTGTTACATGCCACTTGATATCTTAAGATTGCATTAGTACCAATGTGTTTTCTTGAATGCTATTGATTGTGAGAATGGCTCATAAGGGAGAGCTGATGCCAAAAGTCTCTTAATGTGGGTGAGGAAGTGCCAAAAGTCTCTTGGATAGGTGAGGCCAAGTCAAAAGTCCCTAGGCCAAGAGTGAGGCATATCCAAAAGTCCTAGAAATGGGTTGAGGCAAAACCAAAAGTCCTTGAACTTCTTGATGACATGATTATGAAAGTGTGGCATGAAAATCTTAAAAATGTGTATTCATGATCCAAGTAGCTTATTTATTTGTACACTTGATATATGTATGCCTTGAATGTGTGTGTGAATGGGTGTGTGAGCTATTGAGACTATAGGAATCTCATTCCCTTTCCCTCCATCATTTCAAAATGTCTAGGTGGCACACAAGAAGGGAGAAATGCAAGCCAAAGAGATTAGAATGCTATACTTTGAATAATTTGTAACTCCTTTTGTATCTAAATGTCAAAAAGGATATGTACGTCATATTTTTGAGTTGTAAGCTATTGAACAAATGTAACATGATGTATCAATCTTGTATGGACCATATATGGCATGAAATCAATATAAATGTGGATCTTGGTACTCTGATGGCTTATAATTACATGTGTATTCTTAGATGTGGGATGGTCAAATTAAGATGCATGGGGTTTAAGATCACTTGGGTAGTTTAGACAAGTCATATTTATGCTTTTCAACTTACCCAAGAGGTGCTTAACATTAAAAGAGGCCATTTGGACAGATTTGGTATCTCATATAAAGCAAAAATGGCCATTTTGGTGAACTATGTCACTTTCTATCCAAATGAGCTTCTCTTGATCTAAAACTTAGCATGCATCTAGAGCTTGTTGAGAGATTTTTGCAAAGCTAAAGTGGGTATTATTTACAGGTCAACAGAATATTTGGTGACTTTTCGAAGTTGGCTAAAAATTCAGAATTTGCCACTGGTACTATTCATCTGGTCTGAATTTTGTTCTCTATCATTCATAAGGCAAACGATGTCCAATTGCCACAAAATTTTATAGGAAGTAACTAGACCTTCCGAATGACTTGTACCGATTAGAAGCACCCCATTTGGATGTCTAGAAATGGAGATATGAATTTTTGAAGTTGTTGTTTTGTTCCAAGTGCGCCTCCAAAACTGTGTTACTATTTGATTGATTTTTGGGATCTAAATATTCTTGAATTGGTCTAAAACTATTTTTATCCTCTATTTAACATCTGTAACTTTCCAGATTGGTATAGATTATATGGATTTGATTTTTTTGGAATTAATTAGGAATTTCCAAAGTTTATATCAGTAAGCTTTATTAGATTTCCAGATAGCTTGACCTCCCTACCTTTTTTTGTTGTCAAACATGGTCTAGATGAGATTTTGGTGACTAGGAATTATTTTTAGTATCAATTTCACACCTAGAGCTTTCCTACAAGCTATATTTTGCTTAATTTATATTTTTTTAAAATTAGTTATGATTTTTCAAAATTGCCTCAAATTCTGCTATCCAGGAACCCGAGGCAAAATATGATTATTTAAGGTTTTTGACCCTTGATCCATGGTTTGTGCTAAATTTTGATAATATTATGATTTGTGTGAATAGAAAATAATTAGAGAATGTTGTTGGTGAGTTCATGGGGCCCCGAAAATGCAAAATCAAAAATTTATCTACTACGCAACACAATTTAATTCATTATTTTAATGTATTTTTTTGGGATTTCTTTGAAGAATTGTATAATCCCACTTTCACATAAGAGGATTAATGTTAGAAATAATATGGTATTATTCTTCCATGGATGCACCATTTTAGCCAGACCTCGAGGACCATATAAAGGGTTTAATTTTGATTCAAACTTGATAGAAATTGGGGTTTTGAAATATAAGGAATTGCATAGAAGTAATAGAACTAAAAAAGAAGCCATATATAACAAGTTATGCAAATTAGGGTTTTGATTGCACCTAGGGATTTATGAAGCTTTCTTATGATGATTTAGCTTATGTAAGATCATGTTTGGGTTTTTAAGAGACCTAGGAAGTTTCATGGATGTTGATTTCCCAAGAGAAATAAATGAAACTCCCTTGGTGCCTTCCTTAAGCATAGTCTCAACCAAGCTCCATTCCAAGTACCTAGGGAGAGTTTTCTTTGGTTCTAAGATTATGAATGGTCTAGATATGAATAATAAACACCAAAGGAATTCACTCTTTTGAATTTAAGAACCATATTTTAGAAGTTGGAAGTTTAAGGTCCTATTATGCATAAAGAAGAAACTTAGTATTAGGCTCTTTAATTTGAGTTTGTGACAACTCTAATGAGTTTAAATGTAGTCATGTGACTTAGATTGGGTGAGAAATTGGTGCCAAGATAATGAATTGTATGAGTTGCTTCATTCTACTACAATATGGAACCATATGAATGCCATAAGCTAGAATTGGCTTGTGTAGAGTTTATGTGAGGCTAGATATGGTTCCATTGATGTGTTTGTGTCTTGTTTGATGTGTATAGGACAAGAAAATCAAGCCTCCCCCAAGTGTGTGCATGAGGTTGAGAAAAAAAGTTAGAAAACAATGAAGAAAACTTGTGCTTCTTGACTCAAGGTAGCTATTCATCCATTCTTGTATGTATATCTTGGTTGTTTGATTGTTATTGATTGCTTGTATATGTGTTTAAACCATGAAACATGCCTATTGCTATTGGTTTGAAGATATGGTATCATTATGTTTCATAAAATGCATTTGGAATGTGATTAACTCTTAATGGGTGAGATTGCACCAAAAGTCCCTTGAATTGGGTAAGGTAAAGCTAAAAGTCCCTAAGTAAGGGTGAGATAAGGCCAAAAGTCTCATGGGTTAAGTGAGGCTAAGTCAAAAGTCCTTAAAATGGGTGAGGCTAGACCAAAAATCCCTAGAGCTTGATTTTGATTTCCATGGATCCATTTGATTTCATAAATACATTTATGTTTGATGATTGGTTGCTAATGTTGCATACTTGCTTTCTTTAACATGATAACATGCCATACATGTATGCTTGAAAGGGTGAATGAGCTATTGGAATTCTTTGAATCTCATTTCCCCCCATTTTATATCTAACCTTGTCTAGGGAGTTCTCAAGGAGCAAAGAATGAAGGCTAAGAAGTTTGAATTATGTTACTTGATAATGCTTTAGAATATTATGTAATCTAATGTCAAAGTATGGATGTATATGTTATCCATGTAATTTAAACCTTCTCATATATGTAAATGCATGAGATTATGATATATGTATCATAGTTGGAACCAATTGTACAAGAGAATAAATTTTTGGTATGCATGAGCTATCGAAAGTGTGTGTATATTGCCAAGTGGATAGCCCTTTTTGAGTTGCATGATATTTGGGACCTTATGAGAAGGTCATATATGATGGGAAGTGGGTTTTAGATGTGCTCAAATGGTCACTTGCACTAAGAACCTTCATTTTGGACCATTTGGTACTCCATGAATGCCATTTTGAACCACATTTTTCCTTTGAACCAAAACTAGATTAAATGATCAAATTTTTGGCATGCAATTTGGCAAGCATATAGATCTCATTTAGAGAATTTCACAAGTCAAAGAACACAATTTTTAGAGCTTTGTAGAATTTCTTATGATTTTTCAAAGTTAGTTGAATTATGTAATTTGCATTGTCACTATTCATTTGGTTACTTTTTGGTTTTCTATATATCTGAGGGATCAAATGAGCTCTAATGCTCATAAAATTTTATAGAAATATATTTTACATTACAAGCTTTCCATAGCTACCAAGATCACATAATTTGGATCTGTGTAGCTCAAGATATGAATTTCCAAAGTTTTAGGTCTACATATGCATAAAAATCGAATAATGGTATTGTTCCTTTAGATTTTCATGGTGTAAAAGAAATTTTTTTAATTTGAAATTTTTATAGCATGTAGTTCATATGATGAGCTTTCCAAAATGTCCTCCTTTGCATGATTTGGAGCTTTCTAGTTCAAGATATGAAATTTTAAAATTTGTGATGGAACTATAGAATAGCAAGGAATGATGTAATTATGTTAGTTGTTTGATGCTTGACCTTAAACCCGAATTCTTTGCATATTTTTGTGATATTTCTGATTGAACAAGTATATTAAGAACGAAAGTTGAGATTGGTAAGTTGAAGTGGTGCAATTAAGCAAAAATGAAATATTTTTTATTTTTAATGTCGGTTATTTTTGCTACTTAAAGTGTTGGAAATATGAAAATGGATGTTTTAGGCACATTGACATGCAAATTATATGCTATTATAGTATGGTATGACACTTTAGGTACAAGCATCAGATTTCAAGTGATATAAGGCCTAACTTCATATTAGTTACATCATTGATTACAGAACATCAAAATACCTGCACTTGGCAAGATAAGTGCAAGATGATGCTATACAAAATAAATCACAAAAAAATTAGCATCTACTCTAAGTCAACATGGTCCAAGTGTAGAAATCTCACACAAGGCCTCAAATGAGAGATGTTCATCTACTTGCTTATCCTTTTCCTGACCTATGGAACTTTCACTTAAAATTGTTCTCTCATAAAATAAGGTGAGATATGAATCTTAATAACTGAAAGATAATTTCATATATATGTACAATTTAATCAGCATAAATGCATATTAAACATAGTTACTGAAAGATCATCATCATCAATAAATGAATTAGTTAGATTATGTAATGTCCAGTTTTCGCTAAATGATGGAAACAGGTACATTTTCAAAGCAAGGCCCCCAAAATGAATTAGTTAAGGTCCCAAACAATTTGAATAGCATTCTAGACTCCTAAAAATGAGAATCCTAGACTCAAACAAAAAGAAAAATGGAGCTAGAATGAAGAAACAAATTTGAACGAAAGGTTGACAAAGCGTAATGGCATTTTCATAATTTTGAACAAATTTTGGAATTCTCATAGGATGGGTTTAAAAATGAAAATTTTGAGTTCTTTGGGGTTCTCAGAGGCCCTGAAAAATCATGGGAAGCCCTAGGACAGTTAAAACTCCTATGGTGGATGTTTTCCAATGTCAGTTGACACAAACTTTGATGGAATCATTCAGGAAGGTTTTAGCTCTTATTTGAGTGATTCTAAAAGCATTTTATTAAATTTGGAATCTGAATTTCATAATGGAAAAGATGGTTATAAAAAAGGAGCTAAAATGAACTGAAAACAAAAATGTCAAGATGAAAAAGCAAATTTGGGATTTTTGAAAAGTGTTTCTTAAACCCTCCTATATATATATGGCACCCCACCTCCTCACTCATTTAGCTCATTTATTTTCTATCCTAAATCAAAGGAAGAACCCTAAGAGTGAGGCGTACAAGAAGGAGGAGAAGAGAAAGAGAGAAACAAGGCAAAAGGTATAGAATTTCTTAGTTTTTTCATGCTTTCTCTTCAATAAACCTCTTCTTCTCCATTTCCCCTTTCTTTCCTATGATTTTATTGAATTTTTTGGATCTGTTTTGAGGGAAGAACAGAAGAAAAAAATTGGATTTGAAGAGAGGAGGCCAAGAAAAGGAAGAAACAACCAAGAAAATAGTGAAAAATAAAGCAAATCTTCCTTCCATGGTAGCTATCCCTTGCTCCCTTCTTCTCCTTGGTTCATCCCACACATGGAGCTTCAAGAAGGCTTGGATTTTAGGCAGAACCAAGGGTGAATATTAGGAATTTAAGGGAGGAGAATAAGAATATGCAAAGAGAATTAACAAATAACCATGAAAAATCAAGATAGCAAACCTAGGGTTTCTAGTGTTCATTGTAAAATCTGATTTGATACAATGATTCCTAGGCCAAAATGAATATTTAAATGAGCTCCTAAGATCCCTAGAAGGATCTCCATATGCATCTTCCATTAAGAAAACAAAGCAAATTCTGAGGCCAAAAAGGTGCATAGGCTCGGCCTATAAGGGTTGAAGTACCTAGGGCTAGTTTTAATTTGTTATAAGCCCATTTTTGAGTCATATATGATGAGTGAAGATGAGGGGAAGCCTTAGAAAAAGTTTAGAAACCATAGAAAGTGAGATGGCCTTATATGTTCCATAATATGACCTAAAGAAGCAATACCTAGTTTAGCTCTTTGTATTAATTGTGTGATGACTCCAAGAGACTTAAAATGAGTTAAGAATCATAAATAAAAGGAAAGAATCATAAATGAAAGGAAAGAATAGAGCCTAGAACTCAATTGATAGATGTTACTTTATTAGGTGCATTTTGGAACTATAAAAGGGCTATTAGACCAAGCTAGTGTTTAAAGGAGATGTGTGGCTTTGGAAATAATTCCAAGAACCTAATTGGCTTCCATATATTGTGTTTAGGCCAAGAGGAACAAATCCCACACCTGTGTGTGTGTGGGGAGAGCATTTCCAAGAGAAAAAGTGTGTGGTTACAATAAAGGTAACTCACTCCTTCTTCTTTCATACATGAATGTGGGCTTAACTTGTCTTTGAATGTGTGTATGTGTATTTTAAGCCATGAAAAGAATTTTAGCATGTGCATATGTACTATGGTACTATGACATTCTAATATATTTTCAAATGATGCCTAGTATGTGTACTTGGGTTTACTTGAAGGTGGTGAAGCCAAGAACCCTTAGCTATAGTAAAGATGAGTCAAGAACCTTTAAGATTGGTTGAGATAAAGTAAAGAGTCTCCCAAGAGTGAGGTTTAGTCAAAACCTCTTAGAGAAAATGGGTGAGATAAGTCTAAAATCCATAAGAGAATAGGTGAGGCCAATCTACTTACTTGGCAAGCCTATGTATGCTTTGTATGACTTGTTCAAGTGCCAAGAATGCTTCTTGAATGATCATACACTTCTTGATGCTCATGCATGCATTTTCAAGACTTGTTTTGCATTCTTTCTATGTGATTGAAAGGGTGATGAGCTATTGGAATTCTTTGAATCTCATTCCCTCTTCTCTAATATCTTAACATGCTAGGTGGACCAAGTAAGCAAGGTAATGGAAGCCATCAACTTGGAAGATGAGAGTTTGACAACCATTTGCCTAATTTTGCTTCTTTTGTAGCCATACACATGGCATATGATGTAAACCTATGATGTAATTGTGATGTAATCATTTGCACATATGTAATTACCCAAATGTTTGATGTATGTATGAGTTTATTGTCAAATGAATGGTAATGTGCAATTTGGTTAGTGAATGGCAATGTAAAGCATGTATGATCTTGTGTATGGCATGGGGTGAGAGAGTGAGTTCACAAATTCTGGGTTTATGCACCTTTGAGACAAGTTTAGAAGGTCATTTTGGTGCATTCCCACGTGCTCAAGTAGTCATGGTTGCGTTAGAACTCAAAATGGACCATTTGGACCCCTTTGGTGACACAGATTGAGCCATTTTGTAACCTAATGTCAAGATCTAACCAAATGAATGAATTTTCCCCTAAAATTTGGCACAAATATAGATATAATCTAGATTTTTTTGAGAAGCTAAAAAATAGATTATTTGGAGCTTGGTGGAATTAATTATGAATTTTCAAAGTTGGCATTTTTCTACTAAACTGATGCAGATACTATTCATATGATCAGAAATTTGGGTTGTGTCATTCGTAGGCCAAATGATGTTCAATGCTCATAAAATTATACAAACATAAACTATACATAATAAGCTTTCCATGTCCACTAAGATCACCCCAATTGAACCTCTGAGCAGGGAGATATAAATTTTTGAAGTTGAAGGTCAGTACCAAGGATGACAGTCGACCTCTGATACTATTCTATCAATTTTTGGTAGCTAGAATCCCCTATTGAGGTCTGGAAATATTTTTAACATAAATTAGACATCTGTAGCTTTCCATTTTGGTAAATAATGTATGACTTTGATTTTTTTAGAATTAGTTATGATTTTTCAAAGTTCATGACAATAAACTGAAATTTCTAGCCAAGGCTGCAACTCTGATTTTTATGTATCTACTTCCCATGCACGAGTTCTAGGCCACTTCTTAAGCTTTTTATGAGTTTTATTTATGTAATTAAATATGAGAATGAGATGAATGAGTCCATATAGTCCACTGGACACTGAATGAAAAATTTATCCACTACGCAACGTAAATTTATTTGCTTTTTTAATGTCATTTTTTTGCTTCCTTATGAGATAGATGGCATAAGACATGGAAATAGCATGAGATAAGTGACTACTATCCCATACTAACAATCACATACATTATGTTAATGGCCAATAACATAGGAAAAGGCCCATCCATGGCACCAACTCCTTCTTAGGCACACTTTGGGCTCAGTGCATTCATGAGTTTGATCATAACTTGATGCCCAATCACAGTACAATGCACAGGTGGCAGCAACACCACAACTCCACCAAGGACACGCTCATGGTCCAAAATAATAATCAAATAACCAACCAATCATTTAGCACAACAAAACATATTATGCAGCAAATATCAAATTAACAATGCACATATACAAGCAATTAAAATTTTAAAACCCCGATTACCTCACTTGATTGCTAAAGTTTTGAGTTTAAGATAAGTTTCCACACTCTAAAGGTCTTAGATTAAATCAAAGCATATTCTTAGTTGTAATTACAACATAAATTAGACACCTATCATTCCTAGCATTTTGAACATTTAAGAGGCACATACCTAGACTCCAATGAAAATTAAATTCAGATGTCAGCCTTCTCGCTCCAAAAACTTCAATATTCCACTCTAAAACCTTAGTATTTTTGCATAAAATTAGATTCCATTATGTAAGTTAGCTATTAAGGCCAATATTTAACAAAGAATATGTCAAAATGAAAAG